>JANAVB010001000.1:5026547-5074047 GCA_029216955.1 Iris pallida | reverse complement strand
ATATATATATATATATATATATCTATATATATATATATATATATATATGATCATAATTTGATAATAAAAGTAGTTTAATAGTAAATTTGTTTACAATTAAAAGTAGATGCAAAGTGCTGAAATATATGGTTAACTTGACGTGTTGGAATTATTCAATAATTATGGGACCACACATGTAAAATTAATTGTGTTTGGGCTATCTAAATAATTAAGTCAAATTAAAGTGGTCTATTTGGAAATTGGCTTAAGAGTATAATTGTCATGGAATTAATGTGTAGATACCGGAGATAATTCTAATTTGATGAGGGGCCAAATTAGAAATATCACAACACACATATCTATATATGTGTATTCATTAGGGTTATGGTCCCCAACTTATACGGCCACCAAAGAGAAGGTTCTCTCTTTTTCTCTTCTGCATCCCCATCAACAGAAAGAGAGGGACAAAGGATTCAGATTCACCTTTGTCATTAAGGGTCGTAGCAAGTTGGAAAATCGAACCCAATAAAGAGACGATCGCTTCAACATCCATCAAGCCAAGCAATGGATTCAGGTACGCTTCCGCAATCAATTTAATTTTTGTTCTTCATCTCATGAATCGACAGGGTACAATAAAATTTTCTAGAGAAATTTTGAGTGGCACCCCACTTTTGTTTACCATATTTACAGTGCACCCCACAAGTTTATAACAATGTAAGGTACCCCCCACTTTTGACGTTTTCCGTCCAATATGGACGGTCAACTGGGTTGACCCAATTTTTTTTGACAAAAATACCCCCGACCTGTTGTCTTCCTCACCGTGTCTCTCGCCGCTCCCCGACCTCGCCGAGCTCGCCGCCCCCCCTCTCCGACCATGCCAGCCCCCCCTCTTCCTCCTCCCCGACCTCGCCGAGCTCGCCGCCCCCCTCTCTGACCTCGCCGAGCTCGCCGCCCCCCTCTCCGACCATGCCAGTCCCCCTCTTCCTCCTCCCCGACCTCGTCGAGCTCGCCGCCCCCCTCTCCGACCTCACCGAGCTCGCCGCCCCCCTCTCCGACCATTCCAGCCCCCCCTCTTCCTCCTCCCGACCTCGCCGAGCTCGCCGCCCCCCCTCTCCGACCATGCCAGCCCCCCCTCTTCCTCCTCCCCGACCTCGCCGAGCTCGCCGCCCCCCTCTCCGACCATGCCAGCCCCCCCTCTTCCTCCTCCCAGACCTCGCCGAGCTCGCCGCCCTCCTCTCCGACCATGCCAGCCCCTCCACCACCATCAACGCAGCCGGAGCTGCTCCGTGGCCTGGCGAAGGAGGGCGGCGGAGGCACGCCGACGACGTGGAGGGGGCAGACACGAAAAAATAGGGGAATCGGAAAATAAGACAGGGGTATTTTTGTCAAAAAAAAATGGTCAAAGAGGTTGACCGTCCATATTGGACGGAAAACGTTAAAAGTGGGGGGTACCTTACATTGTTGTAAACTTGTGGGGTGCACTGTAAATATGGTAAACAAAAGTGGGGTGCCACTCAAAATTTCTCAATTTTCTAACAAGTGGTATCAGAGCCTCCTTGTTTGATTTATGAGTTTAAAGTTTTCAGATTCATTTTTTGCTTGTGTTCAGAAATCCTAGATTGTTAGATTTAATTTAATTTAGGGTTATGATTGTTCCATCAACTTTTAATGATCACAATCGATCAATTTTTTTATGATCATAATTCGCATAGAGAATAATACTTTATTAAAATAATTATTGTCGATTGCAATAAATAGATTCAATTGATGGATTCCGAAATTTGGATGACAAGTTCTTCGACATCCAATGCTTTTGGTGGTAGCTTGATAATTACGAGTAATATCAAATCCTTAAGATAATGCTTGTGTTGGGTTCTGAAATGAAGCAATAGCTTTTTTTTTTAGTTTAGTGGTAGACATAGTTCTTATAATAATATTCATGGATTCCGGTAATAAGAATTGTGTGGGTACTTCCGATTTTTTTTTTTTTTTTAAATTCTTGATCGGTCAACTGGATACCCCAGTTCAAGAAGAAAAAAAACTTTGTTGTGAGTGGGATTTGAACCCACAACCTTTCGGACCAGAACTTAACCTGTAGCCTTAATAAAAAAAAAAGTTGCTTTGTTGAGAGTGGGATTTGAACCCACAACATTTCGGATTAGAACCTTAATTTGCAGCCTAAGACCAACTGACAGAACTAAAGCATAATTTTTTTTTGGATGCATGTTTCTTTGATTGGCTGATTGTTTTTTTATATTAAAAGAATATTGAATGTTCTTTTATTTAAAGTGATTTAGTTTGTGATTTAAATCATGCACAAGATTCATATACTTTTGATACAGTAGACCAATTTTGGTATAATCTTTAAAGATTATCTGATGTAATCTGTTGATGCATATATATATTTGGTCTTCTATAGATTATTCTATTTAAAGTAATCCTTATGAATTATTTGATATTATTTTTTGGATGCATATCCTCCGTAGATTATTTCATGAATTTTGTTATATTGATAATATCCAATTTTGTCAAATTGAAATTCATGATTATGCTTTTGATTACTTTATTTGAGTAATAATCTTATGAATATGCATGTATATAAAGTTTTGGACATGATTCAGTTTTGTAAAATTTAGTCAACATTCAATTTTTTGGTGCCTTTTATGACTAGCAATAGTTGTCCAATATTCTAAGTAGACTCATTGAAATAAGATGTCGCCAAAGTGACATCTCTTGCGTAGATAGTCTATGAGGGATGTCGGATGTTTGTGTGTGCACATTCATGCGGGTATTAACCGGCCCAAAGGAAGGTTAATACTTGGCCGAATTGCACACATACTTGTGGTGATAAATGTGTGACAATTATACGGTTTGCATGTGAATAATAATCCGATCCAAAGATAGGCTTATTATTTGACATGACTTATTGTCAACCTTTGATCATTACACCAAGAATACCACTTGCAGTTAATATCACTGTCCATAGATTTGATATTAATGATGTACTAGGTATCTTGAGATGGGGTTCACCATTATTTGAATTTGTTTGACTATATTTTACGCTTTGGTTATTAATTAGAGCATATTTGTTTATTTATTTTATTTTTTGTTGTTGTTCTCTTTTCAGCTAGTGTTGCTACAATATCTGCTAATCTGAACTCAATTCCAATGCTTAATGGGACAAACTTCAAGGACTGGAAAGAGAACATATATATTGTTCTCGGCTGTATGGATCTAGACCTTGCACTTAGGATTGAGCGTCCGACTACTCCTAAGGATGACAGTTCATCTGGTGATAGAGCGAACTTCGAGAAGTGGGAACGCTCAAACTGCATGAGTCTAATGATCATAAAGCGCGGTATTCCAGAGGCATTCAGGGGTGCAGTATCTGATGAGGTTACTAATGCCAAACAATTCCTTGCTGAAATCGAGAGACGATTTGTAAAGAATGATAAGGCGGAAACAAGCACACTTTTGTTGCGCTTGATTACCATGAAGTATAAAGGCAAAGGTAACATAAGGGAGTACATCATGGAGATGTCGCATATTGCTTCAAAACTTAAGGCACTTAAGCTCGACTTGTCGGATGACTTGCTCGTTTATTTGGTATTGCTCTCACTTCCTACACAGTACAATCAGTTCAAGGTCAGTTACAACTGTCAAAAGAAAAAATGGACTCTAAATGAGCTCATTTTGTACTGTGTACAAGAAGAAGAGATATTGAAGCAAGATAAAACTGAAAGTGTTAATTTGGCTACCACCCCTAAAGACAAGTATAAGGGCACTAAGCGAAAGAATACAGAAGCTACTAAGGGTCCAGTGCAAAAGAAACAACAAACTGAGGCTAATGCTTGTTTCTTTTGTGGCAAGCCGGGACACGTAAAGAAGGAATGTACAAAGTACCACGCATGGCGTGTAAAGAAAGGTACATTTCTTAATTTGGTATGATTTAGCTTCAGTATTAAGAAACACATGGTGATTAGATTTTGGTGCAACTACTCACATCAGTGTTTCTATGCAGGGTTACCAGATCTACCGAAAGCCAATTGATAGTAAAAGACACATCTATGTGGGAGACGGCAAGTCGGTAGAAGTGGATGCAATAGGACAAATTTTGGATATTAGTTATTATTGGATTTGATAGACAATTTTATCTAAAGCTTTTATTGTACCGTCTTTTAGACGAAATTTAGTTTCAGTTTTCTTATTTGACAATCTTATTTATCATTGTTCATTTGGAAACAATAAAGTTTGATCTATCTTTAAATTCAAAATAATGTTGGTATTATTATTATTTTTATTTTAAATGTTTGTGACATGCTATTATCACTTGAAACTATTGCGTCCTATAAAGAAACCTTGCATATGGAACCACATGGTACTAAACACAAAAATAAAGAAATTTTTTTTAGACGAGAAGTGTAAGATTTTTTGAGGATGTTGAGTTTGGGGGAGAAATAAAGTCAATGACATTATCTTTGAGGAGGAATCAATTGCGATTCCTACTATCACTTTTGACGATGTGCAAGATTTTGCACCTGTCATTGATCAAGAAGTGAATTCGGAGCCTCAATAAGACAATGTCGAATTACGTCTATAAGTCGATGTTGAGCTAACTCAACAAGACAACATAAAGGTACCCCCCATTCAAGATAAGGTAATTGTTTCTGAGGAACAAACTCAACAACCTCAAGAGAAGAGGAAGGGATTGTTTTTTAAAGAGACTTTCTCTTCGGTTTCTTTGAAAGACTCTTTTAAACCAATCATAGTACTTGTTGTACATTTTAATATTGAGTTATATCAAATGGATGTCAAAACGGTATTTCTCAATGGTAACATTGACGAAATAATTTATATGGTGCAACCAGAAAACTTTGTGTCAGAAGACCCAAAGAATATGGTTCGCAAACTGATAGAATCTATTTATGGACTCAAGCAGGTTTCTCGTCAAAGACACTTTTAGTTTTAACAAGTGACTATCTCGTTTGGTTTTGAGATGAACACTGTTAAAGATTGTGTGTATCACAAGTTCAGTGGGAGTAGAAATAATTTTCTGGTTTTGTACATTGATTGAAGTATTTAATGCAAACCAGGTGACACATCTCGTTAAAGGAGACAAATTCGGTCTCAAATAAGTGCCCTAAGGTTAGCCTTAAAATTAAGAAAATACAATAGATTTTTCCTTCATGATCAGTTGTAGGGAGTCTAATGTATGCACAAGTATGTACACGTCAGGATATTGCGTACATAATTCGGATGTTAGACAGATATTTAAGCATATATGGATGGATCATTGGGTAGCAGCCAAACTACTTAAGTAATTAATAGAGAACAAGAAATTATATGCTCTTTGTAGGAGATGGAATAATTCTGGAGATCATAAGGTATTCTGACTCCGATTTTGTTGGATGCTAACACAGCAGGAGATCCACATCAGGTTATGCTGACCAATGGAGATATATTTTAGATGAGTGTCAAACATGCACTCATAATTTCTTCCATCATGAAAGCAAGATTTATAACATGCTGTGGGGTATCTATTCAGGAAATATGGATGTGAAATTGTCACAAGGCTGCGCCTACAATACGGTGTTGAAAGACCACATGAAATTATGGTGTGACAATAAATCAGCAGTACTGTATTCCAATAACAACAGAAACTTGTATAAGTCAAAGGATATTGACATAAAGTTTCTAGTTGTGAAGGAAAGAATTCAGAATGGTTATAGTGTTCAAATAGCACATTAGGACAAACTCCATGTTAGCGGATCCGCTCACAAAAGTATTATCACCCAGGGTCTTTCATGAGCATACTGCTCATATGGGTGTTAATTAAGAATATGGCAATATAGTGGGAGTTTGTATTTTATGTATTTGGGTGCTATTTGGTTTTGGACACATTTATGTATTAAAGTATTTTGGATATTTATCTGATCAGATATATGAAAATTCAGTTCATTCTGTTTTCATTATGTTAAAGTATTGATCTCATTAAAGTTAAGGAGGACCAGTTGGAAATAGACATGTATTGATCACATTGCGTGTAATTTCCATGCTACGCATCCATGATTGATCTATGTCGTTTAGCTATATTGGTATATGTGACCATTGATGGTTTAGTTACGCTATATGTGACGAATGCCGCTTTGATCCTATGTTGATATGGTTAATGGACGAGATTGTCCGGATATACCCTAAGGAATAAGATAGCAATTTATGAGCTCACTAAGGTTAACACAATTATAAAATTACATATGTGGCCCAGTGGAAGATTGTTGGAATTATTCAATAATTATGGGGCCACACATGTAAAATTAATTGTGTTTGGGCTATCTAAATAATTAAGTCAAATTAAAGTGGTCTATTTGAAAATTGGCTTAAGGGTATAATTGTCATGGAATTAATGTGTAGATACCGGAGAAAATTCTAATTTGATGAGGGGCCAAATTAGAAATATCACAACACACATATCTATATATATGTGTATTCATTAGGGTTATGGTCCCCAACTTATACGGCCACCAAAGAGAAGGTTCTCTCTTTTTCTCTTCTGCATCCCCATCAACAGAAAGAGAGGGACAAAGGATTCGGATTCACCTTTGTCATTAAGGATCGTAGCAAGTTGGAAAATCGAACCCAATAAAGAGACGATCGCTTCAACATCCATCAAGCCAAGCAATGGATTCAGGTACGCTTCCGCAATCAATTTAATTTTTGTTCTTCATCTTATGAATCGACAGGGTACAATAAAATTTTCTAACATGACGTCCTAGATCTGATCATGTTCATAAAAAAAAAAAAAAAAACTTCAAATTAAAGGGAATTTTTTTTTAATTCATTTGGAATGTAAAAAATTCAAAACTATTAACCCTATTTAGCTCTGTAACATAAAACAATTACAATAAATATAGCTAAAGTATGGTAAAGTCATTGAAAGACAATTAGCAAACTCCTTCATGATGTAATTTTGCATCTTTTTTTTGTTTTCATATTTTCATCAATTGTTAATAGATAAAAAATTAGTCCATAATTTTTTGTTATTATTTCTTAATTGACATTTTCGTTTGTTCAACAAAAGTAATCATTTCTTGAGAAAAAAATAATAATAGAGAAGTACATCCAAAACTATATGAAAGTCAAAAAAATCTCATGTCTTCTCATTATTTTCTGTCATTGGTGCATTCTTTATCGATAGTGAAAGATTTATCAGTAGTACCTTCGGTTGTAAGATACAAAGGTAGAGGAGCATGTCATAAATTGCAGGTTTGCATTTAGGAGGACAAAGTGTGATAGATGAGGAGACTAAGATGGTCTAAGAGAGGTCGACGACATATATCCTTTGGGTACCTTGGATAAGTAAAGTCTTTGATCGGAGAGGACATACTTAGAGCATCTCCAACCCTATTGTCTTGTTAAGTGTTGCGAGTCTTAGGTGGCTCCTATGTGACATGAGCCACAAGACAATGTCTTGTTTATGTGGGAAAATTATATCTCAAAAGACAATAAGATAGAAAAATTCTCTCCAATGCAAAAGTATTGAGGAGACAATAAAAAGTATTTTTTCCAACTTCCAAGACAACTCCTCAACTTCTTCAACTTTTTTTATAAATATTTTTATTCATAATTGATGATGTGGAGACAAAGTCATTGTGAAGTGCATTGTCTAGATCTAGACAACCAACTTCACATTCTCCTTGCCATGTCATTGTCATGTCAATTTCATGTTTTATTCTACATTTGCATTGAAGAAGAATTTTTGAAATGGAAGTTTGTCATTCCTACGTGGCAACCATTTTTTCTAAACTCACAATAGGGTTGGAGATGCTCTTAAACTTACACTTGGACAGAGAAAAAGAGGGATGTCAATAACTTAAGGACTATTTCAAAATCACACATTTTCAAGCTCTGGTTCAAGGTGATGGGTGGGCCGGTTTAGCCCGAGCCCGACCCAGGCCCGGACCGGCCCGCCCCCCATTAAGCCCGGCCCGGACCGCCCATAGCCCGAACCGGCCCGGCCCCCCAATCCCGAACGGGTCGGTTCGGGCCTCTCCCCCCCAGCCTGAGCCCGGCCCGGCCCGGACCGCTGCGAATTTTTTTTTTTTTTTTTTAAAAAAGGAGGCCCGGCCCGAATTTGGCCCGGTTGGACCGGCCCGGCCCGGCCCGCTGGGACCGGTCCAGCCGACCGTTGGCCAGATTTTGAATTTTTTTTTTCTGATTTTGACCGTTGGAGGGGGGGTTCTTTTACCAAAATACCCCTCCCATATAGCCGTTATTAAAACGTTGGGAGGGGTATTTTGGTCATTTTTGGCCTAAAATTACCAAAATAACCCCAAAAAATTCCTATAAATAGGCAAAAAATTCCATTTTTCAAACACAACTCAATTCTCACAAATTCTCTACATTTCTCTACGGTGCTCTGGTGCTCTACTGCTTTTCCTCTCCGGTGCTCTGGTGTTCTACGACTTTCCCTTCCCGGTGCTCTACGGCTTCCCGATCTCCCTCCCAACTCCATTCCGGCTCTACGGCTTCCCGATCTTCCTCTCAATCCCTTACTTCGTCTAACGTAGTTTACTTTATTTTATTTTATATATGGCTGGTGAAGGTTCAAACCCACCTGATCTTGCTGGACAGACTTACCAATATTTTAGTAATTTTTTTGACGGTAATGAAATTCCACCTGAGCAAGTAGCCACCAATCCGATTTCGGAGGGGTGCCAACCATCTCCTCCGGAAGTAGCTAGTACCACCCAACGTCCTGAAAAGAAAAAAAGGTCTAAGTATTGGGATTATTTTACTTTGATTTTTGAAACTAATCTTGATGGTTCGTTTGTTTTAGATGCCAAGGGTGAACCGAAACCGTACAAGGCGCAATGCAAGAAATGTTGCAACCAGTACGCATGGAAGAAGGACGGTGGCACCGGGACCATATCCAGACACTACGACACTTGCTACGGGACACTTCAAGCGTCCCAAACCCAAATAAGCTTCGGCGCCACCGGTTCTTCAATTGGTAACTTTACTTACTCAGCTGCTCGGCATAAAACTGAATTAACTAAACATATTATTCGTGACGAACTTCCTTTCACGACGGGTGAAAGCGAATCTTTACGAGATTATGTATCATTTTCTCTAAACCCCTCCTTTACTAAAGTGAGTAGGCAACAAGCTCGAAAGGAGGCTATTCGTCTCTTTAACGAGCAGAAAGCCGCTTTGAAAGCGGATTTTCAAAATGTTAGTAAGTTGGCTATTACTTCTGATATTTGGACTACTAAGTGGAGTTATGCTTATATTTGTATTACTGCACACTATATAGATGCACAATGGATGTTGCAAAAATGCATCATCTGTCTTAAACTTATAGAATGTCCACACACGGACGCTGTAATTTCAAGTGAGATTTCAAGACACGTGCGTGAATATGATATTCACCCTAAAAATTTTTCTATCTCTTTGGACAATGCATCAAACAATAATGCTGCTATGTCTTCTTTGTCAGTAATTTTTCAGCCTATTTTAGAAGGTAGACTTATGCATGTTAGGTGTGCTTGCCATATAATTAACTTAGTTGTTAAAGAATATTTAAAATTTTTTGAACTCCATTTAGACACTCTGCGATAATGCTTGCTCCACCTAAATTCGTCTCCAAGTAGACAACAAAGTTTTGCATGCA
Source organism: Iris pallida (assembly GCA_029216955.1). Classification (NCBI taxonomy): domain Eukaryota; kingdom Viridiplantae; phylum Streptophyta; class Magnoliopsida; order Asparagales; family Iridaceae; genus Iris; species Iris pallida. Next base: position 5,064,398 of record JANAVB010001000.1, on the reverse strand, counting down.
CTTGCGCACATTTTGGTATGACTTTTAGAAGATTTGTGAAGGATATACCAAATAGGTGGAACTCCACCTACTTGATGTTGAAATCTGTAATTTCTTTTAAGAGTGCTATTACATATTATTGTACTTCGGATGTCACCTTTGACTATCAGGTTACTACTGATGATTGGGTAGCAGCTGAAAGTGTTTGTGAATTTTAGAAGTTTTTTACAATGCTACATTAACTCTTTCTGGTGTTTATTATTCCACATCTTGCTTAGCTTTACGTGAACTTTGTAACATGTCTTATTTATTTTCTAAATATAGAGATTATCCAAATTTTGAATATGCGGTGAGAAATATGGAAGCCAAATTCAAGAAATATTGGGATGAAGTACCTCTTTTATATTGTTTGGCTTCCATATTTGATCATACAATCAAATTGGATGGCGTAGAGGTTTTATTAGATGGATATGGAGAATATATGGGTATAGACGTTACTGACATGAAGGCAGAAGTTAAAGTTGCTTTGGACATGTTAGTTATACTGTACGAAGAAGGAGCAACGTCGACCCGACCAACTCAGGGGGGGCTAGTAATAGCTCCGGCTTGGCGTCTAAGCTATCAGCAGCCGGTCGCATACTACAAAGGAAGAAACAAAAGCAATCTTCCCAACCTACTCAAGAGTTGTCTGCTTACCTTAACTCTTATCAAGACGAAGATGAGACTCCAGATCACTTCGCCGTTTTAGAATGGTGGAAGAGACACGACAAGAAATTTTCTGTGCTTTCTAACATAGCACGTGATCTACTGATGGTTCCGGTGTCGACGGTAGCATCGGAGACCTGTTTTAGTGCAAGTTCGAGGATGTTGAGCGATAGGAGGAGCCGCTTGAAGCCCGATATTTTGGAAGCAATCGTGTGCGTACAAGATTGGATGAATGCCGATAGAAGAACACAAAACCAGAAAGATGAAGAAGATCATGACGTCCACGAGCTGGATTTGGAATCGCTTTCATTGCATGAAGGCGAACAACAATGAGGCTACGGTGCAAGGTATTAGGTATGTACATTTAAACTTATACATTTCAATTTTAAATTTTAACTTATACTTTCAAAAACTATTTTTTATTTTTTACTTATACTATTCAAATTTTTAATTTTAACTTATACTATTCAAATTTTAACTTATACTTTCAAAAACTATTTTTTACTTAAAAAAATTTTTTTTTTTAACTTCGCCTATGCCAAACAAGCATTTGCCGGTCCCAAGCCCGGATAAAGGAAAAGGGAGAAATGTTTTTTTTTTTTTTTTTTATAAATTTTTATAAACATTTGTATATATTTGTATAAACATTTTTGTATAAACATTTGTATTACAAACTATTACTAAATTATAAACATTTTTGTATTACTAAATTATAAACATTTATATAAATATTTTGTATAAATATTTTATAAACATTTTTGTATTACTATTCAAATTACATTTTATAAACATTTTCCTCTTATACTATTCAAATTACAAACTTTTGTATTAAAAATTTTTATTAAAATTTTTCAAAAATAAAACATATTCCTAAATTAAAATTAAGTTACAAATTTTTAAAATTAAAATACAAAAGAAAAATGTTTAAAAAACCAAATAAAAAGAAAAAAAAACTGTTAAAATATATATATATATATATATATATATATATATATATATATATATATATATATATATATATATATATATATATATATTCAAAAAACCGGGCCGGTCCGGTTCACCCGGCCTGAACCGGCCCGAACCGACCTAGGCCCGGACCGGCCCGTGGCCCGGTTCAGCCCGGACCGGAATATATATATACATATATATTCAAAAAATCGGGCCGGTCCGGTTCACCCGGCCTGAACCGGCCCGAACCGACCTAGGCCCGGACCGGCCCGTGGCCCAGTTTAGCCCGGACCGGCCCTCACTGAGTCCGGTCCAGTGGGCCGGGCTGGGTCGGGAACTGCCAAACCGGGCCGGGCTTGGCCCGGACCGCAAATTAGACTGGGCCGGTCCTGGACCGGTCCGAACCCGGTCTAGTCCGCAGCCATTAGACCGTGGGCCGGACCGGACCGGCCCGAAAAAACCTTGAGCTCTAGTCATAATGTGAAAAAATGAATAGAAAACAAACACGTGATTTAAGACTTCAAATTATAGTGATTATTGAATCACAATTGACAAATGGGTGGTTGAAATATCTCATTCTGTTTTCCTAGTTGACTAACAGTAGATTTCGTAATCACTGCACGTGATTTTGAAATCCTCATTAAATAACCCCCACTAGAAAATTAGAACACCACCTACAAACAAGAAATAAGTTTACATAACTTGTTTTGGTATAACATTTGTTTGTGCATTTGTAGGCGGGTGTGTGTCGGGTAGGTGCAGGTATACAATCACAGTCGTGGCTCCACCTCTGATAACATTGGATCAATTCATTTAAATTTTAATTGCAATTATTTTAGTAGATATACTCAACATAATGGAATAGTTTCATTGATGTGAATGCATACATGCTTAATTACTAAAGAGAGTCAGCTATTATGGACTTATTTGATTGCATACATGCAATACCCTACACCTATAATTTCAACCCACCCCCAACCCAAATTTAGTTTTAACTTATATATGTTAATATTAATGTTAATATTAATATTTATTTTTATTTTTATATTAATGTTAATGTTAATGTTAATATTAATGTTAATATTAATTTTAATGTTAAGTTTAATATAATTTTAGTATTTAATGTTAATATTAACATTAATATTAACATTAAATGGACGGCTAAGAGTGAAAGAGTTTTTAGGAGGTTTTCTAAGGGGGACTTTTGATCCGCTTCATATATATATATATATATATATATATATATATATATATATATATATATATATATATATATATATATATATATATATTGTAAATGACCTCTAGCCTAGTGGTTAAGAGAGATGTATGTGGCCCAAGTGGTCGGGAGTTCGAGTCCCAGTGGAGGCGAGTTCGCCACAATTACCCATTGCTTCAATATATATATATATATATATATATATATATATATATATATATATATATATATATATATTTTGCTTCAATATATATATATATATATATATATATATATATATATATATATATATGATCTCTACTAGTGGTTAAGAGATGCATACGGCCCAGGTGGTCGGAGTTCGAGCCCCAGTAGAGGCGAGTTTGCCACAATTACCCAGTGCTTCAATATATGGAAGCGGATCAAAAGTTCCCCAAGAAAACCCCCTAAAACCCCCCTCACTCTCAGCCGTCCATTTAATGTTAATATTAATGTTAATGTTAATATTAATGTTAATGTTAATATTAATGTTAAATACTAAAATTAACATTAAACTTAACATTAAAATTAATAGAAAAATTTTGAGTGGCACCCCACTTATATTATCCATATTCGTAGTGCACCCCACATTGTTCCACATATACATAAGTCACCCCACTTCTAACAGAAAACGTCAAATAATAACGTTGGTGGCCTTTAAAACACTTTCCATGACCGTAATACCCCTTCCCCCTTTCCTTGCTGTTGAGTGGAAGGAAAATTCCCAATTTATATTCAAAAACCCGAAAATGCCCTTCCTCCTTCTATTACGCACGAAAGGTCTCTTCTAATTCATCTCTAATTCCTCTTCTCCTCTTCTTCTCTAAATTTTCCCACGAAGCTCCATCTCGTCTCTAATTTGTCTTCTCCTCCAAGTTTCTCGCGAAAACATCAAGGTATTTCTGCAACTTTCCCCTTCCCCATCCATAAGTTATGTATTGATGATCAATTTGTGTCCGAATGAGTGTTTGATTTGATCCCATTTTATTTTCTTCAAATTTTTTCGAAGCGAAAGGAGAAGGAGCTGCGATGGCTAGGCAAAATGGGTATTGATTTCAATTTTAGTGTTTAAATGCCGGGTTTAGGGTTTTAAATTATCTTTACATATTGTATGTTCTGATTATTACTGGATTTAGGGGTTTAGGGTTTGGATTTGTTCTGATTATTGCTGAATTTAGGGGTTTAGGGTTTAAATTATCTTTACGCATTTTCTTGCTTGAGTCTGCATTATTTGAATTTGTTTGAATATCCATGTTTGAATTTAGGGGTTTAGGGCTGTGATTGAGTCTGCATGTTTGAATTTTCACGTTACTTCTACAGGAAATACATGGTTAGGTTCCATTGGAAGGGTACTTCAGTTTTGCACGAAGTGGACCCCGACTTGATCTCCCTCATGGATATTCCTTACGTAGTCCAGAGTAACTATGTGGAGGGCAGATTTAGGTATTATTGGGTCGATCAGATGAAAGATGGTGAAACCATAGAGGTGTTATCTGATGCTGCATTGCTAGACATGTTCCATAACCAACTGCCTGACCAAGAAGGAGAGCTACACTTGTACTTGGAAGATGTGGAGGTTTCTAGTGGACAAGACACCCCATTCAAGAAGAAGAAAATAAAGGTAGTAGCACACAGAGCACGGCTAGATCATGCAGCATTAACTGATGAAAGTAGTACAAAGGATAATGACAGTGGTTCACATGCTAGTGAGGATGCAGAACTTGGTTCACAGCCTAAGATCCAGTTTGAAGCACAAGCTGAAACACAGTTACGTGGAGATGAACCAGTAGTTGAGAGTGATGATGAACCCTTTGTACCAGAGGAAGAAGGCACAGAAAGTAGGGCTGGTGATAACTTTTGGGGGGAGTATGTTGTACATCCAGAGAACAATAATGAAGAGTGGGGGGAGGAAACAGAATTTCAGAGGGCATATGCTGAGAAAAAGAAGCTCCCCATTGATGAAATTGACCCTGTAGATGACTATCATAGCTGTGAGTCATCTGATTCTGAAGGGGCTGAAGAAGTTGGGCAGGAAAATAACCCTGTAGATGATCTGTACAGTGAGGGAGAGATGGCTGAGGAGCAGTACACAGCTCCAATGGTTAGTGGCCTAGTCCTATGGCAGCAATGGACTAATCCTGAGGAGTGCAGAAAATATTTGAGATCTTGTGCCATAAAGAACATATATGAGATTAAATTTGTGAAGAATGATCGTAGTAGAATCTGGGGTGTGTGTCAAGATGAAGCATGCCCATGGATGTTCAGGGTGAGAATTTCAAGTTCTGATAAGACTACTTGTACTCTAAGGCAATTGAATGATGTGCACACTTGTAAGCACATGTCACTTCTCGTTCCCAGAATACGTATTTTTAATACATGTACTGCTTTAGTATATTTATTTATCATGTATTGCTCTATAATTAAACCCTTTAATTTCACGTGAATTAATTTTCTGTAATTTTATTTCTGTATTTTATTTTCTGCTTTTATACTCTGCTTTAGCTATACTTTGGGTTCATTTAGTTGTTGGTTTAGCTTGAACCGAAACAAACCCCCACCTACACCACCCCTTCCATTTAAAGCCATTCCCTTTCTCTCTCTTCATTACTTCACTATTAATCTTCTTCTTCCTCATAACTCCTCCCCCCACCTACCAGCCACCAAGGCAAGTGCCAAACTTGCTTCTTGATGGATCGTCGTTATTATTGTTCCATCATCTTCCTTACTTGATTTTGAACCTCTTTAGTACTTAGCATTTTCAATTTTCATGGTTCATTTCTTGTAGATCTAAGTTTAATGTATTTTCGGATTTCTTAGGTTTTGATCTAGTAAACTTTGTTATCTTCAAGTTTTGATGGTTCCATGTTGCAGAGAATTTTGTTTTACCCAATTTTGACCTATGGAAGTCCAGATTCGGGCTTGGAATGAAGGATTTAGGGAGCTTGGAAGTAATGGCTTCCTATGGTTCTTCTTTTCGGAAGCATGGAAAAGAAGAACAGTACTTAACCGCATGAGTTTTCATACGGCAAGTCGTTCTTGAGCCGCATGAAGTATCTGGCCGTATAGGAGATTCTAGCCGCATGGCACTATCTTGGCCGCATAAGTCATCGCAGCCGCATGAGCTTGCTTTTATTGGCCGCAGCCGCATGAGTTTCCATTTGGCCGCAGCCGCATGAGTTTCCATTTGGTCGCAGCCGCATGAGTTTCCATTTGGCCGCAGCCGCATGAGTTTCCATTTGGTCGCAGCCGCATGAGTTTCCATTTGGCCGCAACCGCATGAGTTTTCATTTGGCCGCAGCCGCATGTACTTCTGTCCATCGCAGCCGCATGAAGTATCTGGCCGCATAAGAGATTTTTAGCCGCATGGACTAAATCCTTTCTCCCGCCGCATAGGCACTACTTTTCCTTAGCCGCATAGACTTTATTTCTTTTTCAGCCGCATGAGACTGCACCCTCTTGACTGCATGCCAGTGAGCCGCATGAGGCTTGTTTCCACCCTAGTCAGGAGCGAGAACCCCAGTCGCATAGGGCTTGTAACTTCTCGGTCGCATAGCATTGAGCCGCATGAAATCCCAATTACCTGGCCGTATGAACTTTAGTCCCTAATGCTTTTTTTTTTACTCTTGTCCCTGAATTGACATCGATTGACTTTAATTGACATGGATTGGTATTAATTAGCACATTAATTATTATCTTGACATAAATTATTGTCTTGGCATTAATAAACAAGGAGTATTGTCTTAATTTAATGATTGATCATGCGTTCCTGGTTGGAACTAAGAGACTGGCTAGTCGTCTTATTAAAATGAATGAGACACGTTCATATTAATTATGAACTATTGTAATCGACTGGCTAATTCCGAATATTGGCATACAGACACATGCAGGCTTCAACTTATTTATTTATTTATTTATTTTCCACAAAAAGCAGCACGTTTACTTTATGGTCAAGGCATGATTACTCCGTGGTTAGTTTTGATTGTTGTATTACGCTATGTAAGACCTACAACCTAACCGCACTGGTATCGTTGTAGAGTTGTGCATATCGTACCCCGTACGAAAGTACTCATTTGAATGACCATGACCCACGGCATGGGACTTCACTCAACATAGAGACTATTAAGTTAAATAAAATAATGATTGCATAGAGAGAATGGATTCCCGAGTTCTTACATGACAGCCCTCTTGGGACTAGTAGTGCCCGACAGGCCGGTTGGTCCCCACAGATACTGCAAATCTGCCACACGGGCAGGGAGCGGTATCTGGTTATATTGTATATTGTATATTGATGACGGACGTCCTGCTGGGACTCGTCTAATTCATGATTGGCGTAATTGATTGACTGGGTAAACTAGCCTTGCTTGCACATAGTAAGAACTGAGGAATTCCTATTACATAATTCCAGGATAACTTGGAACTGATAGTAGCAAGCCGTAGTAGTTGCATGGCCGTTTAAATTGATTTATTTGTGTACTGTTCCTACTTTGATGACTAACTGAGATGATCGAAATATCAGGACATGATGGGTCAACTTCTGTCCTTGTTTGGTTGGGAGGTTGGTTCGAAGTGTCGTGATGTGATATGAATCCCAGTAGCCACCAGAGATCTATTTTTTTTAGATGTTTCCTATTACTGGTTTATTCCTCATATCGTGCTTCCTTGCGGTACTTGCTATTAGAGGTCTAACCTCTCTGGTTTTGCATGGCCAGATTTAGAGCCAGTCCCCGAGGATCCAACTTACTTCTACCTCCAAGATGGTCAATACTAGAGGGATGATCGCAGGAGGGCTTGAGTGGGTTTCTTACTTCCCCGCTCGTTTTGTTAAATACTTTATACTTTGCCGTTTGGCACCGACATGTTAGTCGGATTGTCTTATACCTACTTTTCCATAATTGTAACTAAGTCAGGCTGCAGCTGATAACAATTGTGTATACTTACTATATCATCTGGCTGTGTTTTGTAAAGCCAGATATCAAGAACATTTTACTGAGCGTTTGGGACGCCTTACTGCTTTATCTCACATGTTCTCTATTTTTGTTTCTTGTTTGAATGATTGAGACAATAGATGTGAAGTGACCATAGGGAGACTTTCATGTAGTATGCACCCCCTCGTCTTGTAGACAGCATTGATCGTATTATACGGTATTCCTCTACCCGTAATACGTAGCTGGCTGAGCCATTCTCCCGCTCTCCAGTATTCTGGTTCTGGGGCGTGACAAGGTCTTAGTGGTGGCCCATGCAGGTCTGATTTCAGACTTGTGGGGTGTTTTAATAGGATGTCTCAATCACACATGTTCCCCCTTGATCTCATAATTCGTTGATTCTCAACTCTAGCTTGACATTCCAGTATCCTTTGACTTCATTGATCCTTCATGTCCGGTCGTTTGATTGTTCTTTTGTCCCTTTTCTTAGGGGCACTTCGTCCGCACCTGTCAGAGCTGGACAGCAACAACATGGACAGCATGGACAACATGACCAGGTTGGTCAGCAACAAGGGCCAGTACTACCTCAAGAGACTATCCAGGAAGAAGTGATAGTGGAAGCAGCAGCTGGATCGCAGTATCCAGAGGTTCCACCACCACCAACAGTTCCACCTACCCCTGCGAAAATGGACACACCGGCTCTTCTGGAGATCATGAGAGGGATGATGGCTATCCAACAACATCAGGTGTTAGCCCAGCAGCGCATGCACGCTCAGTTACAAGAGCAGAATGTACTACTCAACCAAGGGTTGTAGACAGCTTTGGAAAGAGGGGCAAGGCCAGATTCAGGAGCATCAACCAGATTTTACAAGTTTATAACCCCCGCCATTTCGAGGGCACGGAGGATGCCATCTCAGCAGATGCATGGCTTAAGGATATTGAGGCTATTCTGACGGCAGCTAAGGTACCGGCAGAAGAACGTGTGGATCAGGTGAAGTTGTTACTTCAGGATCTCGTACGTGATTGGTGGGAATCAGAGGAAGTTGGTATCAGACGTTCCGTTGCTTGGAACGATTTCACAGCAAGATTCAAGACGAAGGACTGTGGAGTTGTGGCACAATTTGAGCTGCAACAGAAGTTTATCAACCTCAAGCAGGCCAGCAAGACAGTAGATGCTTATGCAGCGAAGTTCTGCAGATTGAGTAGGTTTGCCCCAGAGATGGTAGCAACGTAGCGCCAGAGGGCGATGAGGTTCCAGCAAGGGTTTCATCTTGAGCTCTTGTAATTGATAGAGGGGCACAATTACCAAACTTTCGATGAAGTGTTGACGGTAACCCGAAGGCATGAGATCACCATTCAGAGGATCACGGCAAGGACTGGAGGTCAGAAGAGATCTCACAGTCAGATTGAAGGAGGAGGGGGAGCAGCGCCCCGAACAACAGCACCATCCATTGGCATTCGCATTCACGATATGGCAATGCGAGGGCCAGCACCACCACCCAGGCAGCAGCAGCAACAACCAAGGAAGAACCAGCAACCCCCAGCGGGCTGCACTTATTGTGGAAAGATAGGACACACTAGAGATGTGTGTCGGGCATTGAATGGACTGTGTTTGATATGTGGAAATCCAGATCATCGGGTTACCATATGTCCCATAAATTTGAGGTCAGGAGGACCAGTGCAGCAGTTTCCTGCTCTGCCAGCACCAGGGGCAGGACAGTATCGAGGACCAGCGGTAACAGTGAGACCGTTGGCACAGCGTCCGTTAATGCCGCAGGCTCAGATGTTTCGGTAGCAGGGACCGCCGATGCAGCAACACCAGCATAGACCACCCAAGCATCATCAAGGAAGGGGCCAGCAGCAGCAGCACCAGGCTAGGCCACAACATGGGAACCAACAAGGAGGTCGAGGATAGGCATTCACTCTGTCCTTGGAGGAGGCATTAGCATCGGAAGATGTTGTGGCAGGTAACATTCTCGTCGCCTCATATCCCGCAGTAGTATTGTTTGATTCGGGAGCATCACATTCATTTATATCTGTACAATTTGCGACACGGCTAGGAATGGAGTTCGAGGCATTGCCAGGAAGGTTGAATATGCTCACTGGTAATGGGCTCGTAGGAGTTAGTAGAGTTATTCTAGCATGTAGCGTTGTAGTTTGCGGGCATTCCTTACCCGCCCAGTTGATAGAATTTTCTGTTAGAAATTTCGACGTTATCTTAGGCATGGACTGGCTGAAAGACAGTCATGCGACAATAGATTATCGTAGTGGGAGTGTATCTTTTGATATTCCAGGCATGGAAAGATTCACCTTGGTCAGATCAGAGGCAACTCAGCAAGAGCAGGGAGTAATAACGACAATGGAAGAAGTTCAGGTTCCGAAGGTAGTTGAAGAGTTTCTGGACGTATTTCTCGAAGAACTTCCAGGTTTACCACCGGTTAGAGATATTGAGTTCAGTATAGAATTGGCACCTGGAACTAAACCGATATCAGATCAGGTTTACAGAATGGCGGATTCAGAGCAGGCCAAGGTATATCAGCACATAGAGGAACTGAAGGAGAAGAAGTTCATTCAAGTTAGCATATCGCCATGGGCAGCACCAGTGGTACTTGTAGGGAAGAAGGATGGGTCATCCAGATTGTGCATCGATTACAGGAAGCTTAACGCGACAACAGTAAAGAACAAGTACCCACTACCAAGGATCGATGACTTATTTGTTCAGTTGAGCAGAGCTAGAGTTTTCTCCAAGATAGATCTTCGTTCAGGGTACCATCAGGTGAGGGTTCGGAAGGAAGATATTTCCAAGACAGCATTCAGGTCGAAGTATGGGAATTATGAATTCTTAGTAATGCCGTTTTGTTGACCAATGCTCCAGCAATATTCATGGACTTGATGAACCGCGTCTTTATGCCATACTTAGATCAGTTTGTCGTTGTGTTTCTTGACGACATTCTCGTATATTCTGCCAGTAAAGAGGAGCATGAAGACCACCTCAGAAAAGTATTGCAGGTTCTGAGGGAGAACCAGTTGTATGCCAAGCTCAGTAAGTGTGAATTCTGGACGGATCACATTTCATTTCTGGGTCTATCATATCAGGAGCTGGAGTAGCAGTAATCCCAAGAAGGTAGAAGCAGTAGAGAGTTGGCCAGTACCCAAGACCGTAGCTGATGTACGAGTTTCTTAGGATTGGCAGGATATTACAGGAGTTTGTATCAGATTTTGTAAGACTTTCAGCACCCATGACCCGCTTGACACGGAAGGATGTGCCATTTGTCTGGTCGGCAGAATATCAGACATCATTTGAGACCTTGAAGCAGAAGTTGATATCAGCACCTATTCTTACATTGCCAGTTGGACCCGAGGTTTCACTGTATATTGTGATGTCAGGTAAAGGACTTGGATGTGTCCTCATGCAGCACGGGAAGGTGATAGCATATGCATCTAGACAGCTTCGGGACCACGAGAAGAATTATCCAACTCATGACTTGGAGTTGGCAGCAGTAGTGTTCGCTTTGAAGCTATGGAGGCATTACTTATATGGTGATCGAGTGGACATGTACACAGACCATAAAAGTCTGAAGTACATCTTTACTCAGAAGGAGTTGAACATGAGGCAGAGAAGATGGTTAGAGGTGATCAAGGATTATGACGTTGAGCTTCAGTATCATCCAGACAAGGCTAATGTGGTAGCAGACGCTCTTAGCAGGAGAGGCGGCGCATTTATGTTGACAACCCAGAAGCACAGATTAGAAGACCTTCAGGAGATGGGCATAGAAGTTATACTTCCTAGTGATGTAGGAGTTCTAACAAGTCTGCAAGTTCAATCTGACTTGGTAGACAGGATCAAGGCAGCTCAGGCGCAGGACCCAAGGATTCAGAAGCTTAGGGCAGAATGTGAGTCAGGACTCAGAAAGGAGATGCAAATCCATGAAGACGGTACCCTTAGGTTTGGATCGCGTCTATGTGTACCTAGTGGAGATATCAGACAGGAAGTTATGGCAGAAGCTCACAGTTCCCAGTATTCTATACATCCTGGAGGGACCAAGATGTACCAAGATATCAAGCAGTACTTCTGGTGGAACGGGATGAAGAGGGAGATAGCTAGATTCGTTTCCCGGTGCTTGGTATGTCAGCAAGTGAAGGCAGAATAGCAGAGGCCAGCTGGATTATTACAGCCACTTCCTATTCCGGAATGGAAGTGGGAGCACATCACAATGGACTTTGTGACTAGTTTACCGAGATCACCAAGTGGTAAAGATGCTATTTGGGTGATAGTAGATCGGCTTACAAAGGTAGCGCACTTTCTTCCTTTCAGAGTAGGGCAATCTACAGAAAAGTTGGCAGAGTTGTATATGCAACAGATAGTCAGGCAACATGGAGTCCCTGTCAGTATTGTGTCAGATAGAGATACCCGTTTCACATCGCATTTCTGGAAGAGCTTATATCATAGCCTGGGCACCAAGTTAAGATTTAGCACGGCTTACCATCCACAGACGGACGGGCAATCAGAAGGACAATTCAGACTTTGGAAGATATGTTGCGAGCTTGAACCTAGATTTTGGAGGATCTTGGAAGAGCCACCTGCACTTAGTCGAATTCTCATACAACAACAGTTATCAAGCCAGTATCCAGATGGCGCCATTTGAGGCACTATATGGTAAGAAGTGTAGGTCGCCACTAGCATGGGATGATATCGGGGAGAGGAAGATGCTAGGCCCAGAATTGATTGTTCAGACGGTAGAATTGGTCAAGGGAATTAGAGAGCGACTTCGAGTTGCGCAGGATCGGCATCGTCATTGGGTGGACCAGCATCGTAGGCTGCTAGAATTTTCCGTTGGGGACCACGTATTCTTGCGGATCTCACCTACCCGTGGGGTCATTAGATTTAGCGTTCGCGGGAAGTTGAGTCCGCGATACGTAGGGCCATTCGTTATCCTTGATAGGATAGGCGATGTTGCTTATCGTTTATCCCTTCCACCTTCGTTACGAGAGGTGCATGACGTGTTTCATGTATCTCAATTGCGAAGGTATGTATCGGACCCCAACCATATCCTTGATCATTCTGAGTTGGTTGTTGGTACCAACTTGTCTTACGAGGAGCAGTCGGTGTCCATTTTGGACCGAAGAGAGAAGATACTCAAGAACCGAACAATTAGCCTTGTCCGGGTTGTTTGGGATCATCACTCATTAGGAGAGTCAACGTGGGAACGTGAGGATGATATTCGATCACGGTATCCACATCTGTTTGACTCACAAGGTATATTTCTTCCCATGTACCTTGATTGTCTTAACCCCTCATGCTTGTCACCCTATGGATAGAACTACGTGATATCGTAGATTGTTAATATAGATATGTCATCTGTTAGTTAACATTGAAGAATAATTGCTTGCTCAAGTTTTTTGTACCTAGATTAGCTTAGTTTTGATATTTCTATCCTGCTTGGATTTGAAATTCCGAGAACGAAATTTTTCTAAGGAGGATAGAGATGTCACTTCTTGTTCCCAGAATACGTATTTTTAATACATGTACTGCTTTAGTATATTATTTGTCATGTATTGCACTATAATTAAACCCCTTTAATTTCATGTGAATTAATTTTCTGTAATTTTATTTCTGCATTTTATTTTCTGCTTTTATACTCTGCTTTAGCTATACCTTGGGTTCATTTAGTTGTTGGTTTAGCTTGAACCGAAACAAACCCCCACCTACCACCACCCCTTCCATTTAAAGCCATTCCCTTTCTCTCTCTTCATTACTTCACTATTAATCTTCTTCTTCCTCATAACTCCTCCCACACCTACCAGCCATCAAGGCAAGTGCCAAACTTGCTTCTTGATGGATCGTCGTTATTATTGTTCCATCATCTTTCTTACTTGATTTTGAACCTCTTAATACTTAGCATTTTTAATTTCCATGGTTCATTTCTTGTAGATCTAAGTTTAATGCATTTTTGGATTTCTTAGGTTTTGATCTAGTAAACTTTGTTATCTTCAAGTTTTGATGGATCTATGTTGTAGAGAATTTTATTTTATCCAATTTTGACCTATGGAAGTCCAGATTCGGGCTTGGAATGAAGGATTTAGGGAGCTTGGAAGTAATGGCTTCCTATGGTTCTTCTTCTCGGAAGCATGGAGAAGAAGAACAGTACTTAACCGCATGAGTTTTCATGCGGCAAGTCGTTCTTGAGCCGCATGAAGTATCTGGCCGCATAGAAGATTCTAGCCGCATGGCACTATCTTGGCTGCATAAGTCATCGCAGCCGCATGAGCTTGCTTCTATTGGCCGCAGCGCCCATGATTTTCCATTTGGCCGCAGCTGCATGAGTTTCCATTTGGTCGCAGCCGCATGAGTTTTTATTTGGCCGCAGCCGCATGAGTTTCCATTTGGTCGCAGCCGTATGAGTTTCCATTTGGCCGCAGCCGCATGAGTTTCCATTTGGCCGCAGCCGCATGTACTTCTGTCCATCGCAGCCGCATGAAGTATCTGGCCGCATAAGAGATTTTTAGCCGCATGGACTAAATCCTTTCTCCGCCGCATAGGCACTACTTTTCCTTAGCCGCATAGACTTTATTTTTTTTCAGCCGCATGAGACTGCACCCTCTTGACCGTATGCCAGTGAGCCGCATGAGGCTTGTTTCCACCCTAGTCAGGAGCGAGAACCCCAGTCGCATAGGGCTTGTAACTTCTCGGCCGCATGGCATTGAGCCGCATGAAATCCCAATTACCAGGCCGTATGAACTTTAGTCCCTAATGCTTTTTTTTTATTCTTGTCCCTGAATTGACATCGATTGACTTTGATTGACATGGATTGGTATTAATTAGCACATTAATTATTATCTTGACATAAATTATTGTCTTGGCATTAATAAACAAGGAGTGTTGTCTTAATTTAATGATTGATCATGCGTTCCTGGTTGGAACTAAGAGACTGGCTAGTCGTCTTATTAAAATGAATGAGACACGTTCATATTAATTATGAACTATTGTAATCGACTGGCTAATCCCGAATATTGGCATACAATACATGCAGGCTTCAACTTATTTATTTATTTATTTAATTATTTTCCACAAAAAGCAGCATGTGTACTTTATGGTCAAGGCATGATTACTCCGTGGAAGTTTTGATTGTTGCATTACGCTATGTAAGACCTACAACCTAACCACACTGGTATCGTTGTAGAGTTGTGCATATCGTACCCCGTACGAAAGTACTCATTTGAATGACCATGACCCACGGCATGGGACTTTACTCAACATAGAGACTATTAAGTTAAATAAAATAATGATTGCATGGAGAGAATGGATTCCCGAGTTCTTACATGGCAGCCCTCTTGGGACTAGTAGTGCCCGACAGGCCGGTTGGTCCCCACAGATACTGCAAATCTGCCACACGGGCAGGGAGCGGTATCTGGTATATTGTATATTGTATATTGATGACGGGCGTCCCGCTGGAACTCGTCTAATTCTGATTGGCGCAATTGATTGACTGGGTAAACTATCCTTGCTTGTACATAGTAAGAACTGAGGAATTCCTATTAAATAATTCCAGGATAACTTGGAACTCACAGTAGCAAACCGTAGTAGTTGTATGGCCGTTTAAATTGGTTTGTTTGTGTACTGTTCCTACTTTGATGACTAACTGAGATGATCGGAATATCAGGACATGATGGGTCAACTTCTGTCCTTGTTTGGTTGGGAGGTTGGTTCGAAGTGTCGTGATGTGATGTGAATCCCAGTAGCCACCAGAGATCTATTTTTTTAGATGTTTCCTATTACTGGTTTATTTCTCATATCATGCTTCCTTGCGGTACTTGCTATTAGAGGTCTAACCTCTCTGGTTTTGCATGGCCAGATTTAGAGCCAGTCTCCGAGGATCCAACTTACTTCTACCTCCAAGATGGTCAATACTAGAGGGATGATCGCAGGAGGGCTCGAGTGGATTTCTTACTTCCCCGCTCGTTTTGTTAAATACTTTATACTTTACCGTTTGGCACCGACATGTTAGTCGGATTGTCTTGTACCTACTTTTGCATAATTGTAACTAAGTCAGGCTGCAGCTGATAACAATTGTGTATACTTACTATATATCTGGCTGTGTTTTGTAAAGCCAGATATCAAGAACATTTTGACTGAGCGTTTGGGACGCCTTACTGCTTTATCTCATATGTTCTCTATTTTTGTTCTTGTTTGAATGATTGAGACAATAGATGTGAAGTGACCATAGGGAACTTTCATGTAGTATGCACCCCCTCGTCTTGTAGACATCATTGATCGTATTATACGGTTTCCTCTACCCGTAATACGTACCTGGCTGAGTCATTCCCCTGCTCTCCAGTATTCTGGTTCTGGTATAACGCCCCAGTCCCAATATACGTAGGACTAAGTACGTAGATATGCCAGCTGTATACATACGAAGTACATGGACCTTGTATGTATACATAAGCTGTAAAATACAGCAAACCACAACTAAATAATCTTATCCACAAAATAAAGGAATAAAAGATAGCATATAATAAATTGTCTTGGTACAATATGTTGGGTGGAGACACATCCACTACCAACCAAATAAAAAGGAAGAAGTACATGATATATAAAGGCTAAGTGGAAGTAGAAAGGAGGAACCAAGTCACGTCATCTTCGAATAAATGGACGATCCCGGCTAAGATACCTGCGGAAGACATGAATACACACCTGGGAAATAACCAGGTCCTCAGACGGACGTAGCAAGATACAGAAAAACAAGCAAATATGAACTGTCAGAATAATAAAATAATATATAAAAGACTATCCTAGACACAAATATGCAAAGGAGATTCTAACCGCCTAATGTGCAATTTAGAGGACAACTTTCATGCGCATGGGTGGGATTTTAGGCTATGTGTACGTAACTGGCATCCAGTGATCCGTATCCGGCCATAACGTCCAAAACGTCAGAGGGTATCTGCAAATAAATCGCCACAGTTCCATCCGGAGACTGTGGTTTACCTGTTTGGATTCCCATACGCACTAGCGACTGTCCTCCCCCAATATTTCCCATACTGTTCAAGTCATGTCCATGGCTCATAGTTTTGTAACTGCTTGAGTCTCTAAAACCCTAGTCATTGCAGTTACGATCATCTATCCGTCACACGACTTTAGAGATGGCCAGTCCATAAGTCATGCCCCTAACAAAATGTCTCAAACCGTGTAGTGTAGGTGTCACGGCCAAAAGAGATATAAGGATATCCCCCAACAAGAAGGTAGTCCACTAAAACTAAGTTAACATGCATAGTAAAGTAATGACTAATAGAGTCGCTTGTACCCAAGTATGGCTTGGACGCGCAGTTTATAACAAAAAAACTAACATATGAAACAAAATAAATAATACAAAAAAAAAATAATAATATGACAGTTAATTAGCAAGGTATACTTGCCTGGATCCTGAGCACTGTGGTAGCGAAGATCAGACAGGAAAGTAGGTGGAACAACGGCTGCCGAGGAACTAAGGTCCAAACAAATATCTCCGGATGTTAAAATAGTCTATTATCTAATTATAATTAATACTGTACCTATTAGATTTATTTAATAAATTCTGAAATTAGGATAAGGCATAGGTTTTCGTATTAGCTTTCCGAAAAACTAAACGGATCGCATTTTCGTTTCCGGAAACTCCCGAGATCGCAAAAATACTGAAACACGTTTATTTTTCGGACATCTAATACTCAAATAGTTTTACAAAAATCTACAGAATGAATTTGTCTATTAAAATATTTTTGGAAACCTTACCTCGATACGCTTCTTTTAAAAAAACTGGAGGCGAAACGGAGTTCGGAGCTAGGAGATATCGTCGTTCCAAGTTGCTCTTGCTACTAAAAAGCGGGGCTGAATTCTAATGACGAATTTTAGAGTTTCTATTGGACTAAAATAATTTCGAATTATGGATGATAGAAGGGGAATGTATTGGGTTTATATAGGTATTTATTTCAGATTTATCTCCTAAATTGATAGGATTTGATTTAAATAAGTTGGTGTTTGCTTTGTTAGGATAGAATATAGATAGAGATGTTTTTCAAGTAGAAGTAGGATTAGTATTAATTTAAAATATAGTTTATATTTATCTAAATTATCTATAACATTATTTAAAATTATTATAGATAATAACTATAGTTAATATTTATTTAAACAACCTTCATCTAATCTCATTTATGCAAGCTGAAATATCTAATACTAATTTGACATTTATTCTATATTATGTAAATAGTGTACAATATAAGTAACATGTAAAAGTAATAAAAGTTATGAAATAAATCCTAAAATTTTGAGGAAAAGAAATTGTATAATATAGTTTAGATCCTTAATGTACTAGAAAATAGCTTTATATATTTTTATACTAAATTCACCAATGAGCACTATACTAAATATATGTAAAATAATACAAATTATATAATACGTAATAAATAGTTATTTAAAAATCCAGAAATTCTACAAATATTTATTTTGAAAAATCAAGGGTTTACAAAAGTCTTATCTAGATAAGATTAAGAAGAGTTTTAATTCCCTTAGATTTTTCACTATTTAATTTAAATTGATTTAAAAGTAACTCAATCAAATATAATCCAATGTAGATAGAGACTAGGATTTATTAAACCCAAATAGATAATTCTATTATTAAATTTAAACCAATATATTCATATCTAAATCCAAATCCTATTTAAATATAGATAAATTACACATTTAAATTAAACTATTTAATTTAAATCAATAAATCAAATCATAATTTAATTTATCACAAATATATCCAAAATATCTTTTTATAAAATTTATATAATAATTAATTTCAAAATTCAATATATATTTAAATATTAGTAGAAAATATCTTCAAAATACCCTTTAAATAATTTAGATAAAAATAATTTCGAAAATAAACATAAATATTTACATATTTAAAATACCTTCTTGCTAAATAAATTATTATATAATAAAAATAAATTTTGAAAATATACATGAAATAATTTTCATGCGCTTTACACGAGTAGAATATTCACATAATCTAGTTTTTCTAAATTACCACTTATTAAAATAAGATAGCCTTTTATAAATAACTAAAATAATAAGTTTTGACAACCTCGATAGATACTTTTCACAACTTTTAATAAAAATAATTATATATATAATTTTGAAACCATTACCGATAATAAAGTCAAAAACCATTTTTCTAAAAATATGTACCTCGCACATATTCGCACTTGACGAGTAAATACGAAAAAAAACGCAAATTCCCGTACGACGTACAATACGACTATGCGTATAAATACAAAAAAAAATCAGCACTAAAATATACTAGAATTTTAGGGATTTACATCCTACCCAACTTACAAGAATTTCGTCCTCGAAATTAAGAATAAGTAGGGGTAAGAAGGCACAAGGGGTATATTGGTAATGACAATTCGACGAGTCCTTGGGCGAGGTAAGAAACAACATAAACAAGCATTAGAAAATCATGATTTAGATAAATCACGGACATGGCTAATAAACGTAAAAGGAAAAGATTAAGGATTTTAAGTGGATCCATAAATAATTTAGAGACTTAAGATATGGTTTCTTGGGAGTAGGTTGATGGCACGATTAGGAGAACGATTAGATTCACTCCTAATTGAAGTGATTAGAAAGTCGTGATAGAAGGTGAGGAAGGGATGAGTAGTTAAGATAAAGATATAGTCACATGAGTGTTAACGGTCACAAGAGATAGGATAGCTAGAGGAAATTCAAGTACAGCGCTTTCGTCCTTCTAAAATAGGTGAAGGCGAAAGCAATATAGAGTTCAAAGATGGTATTATCGAATACGAATACGTGGTTCAAAGGCGGCCGAATAATTCAAAAAGAATCGTCAAGGCAACAGTGGATGAGATTCTAAGAGGTAAGTTTAACTATATCTCAACACGTAGGATAATAGTGTGAAAGGCGAACCAAAGTATACTAGGTTGATCAGACCATCATGTACCGGTTCTGACTAGACAATATATTAGTGGGGGACCCCAATAAAATATATGTCCTTGAACAAGCTTGAATAAAAAGTAAGCTTGCAAAAATTTGGCTATTTAGCAGCATTAGTCACGATGGTAAAAACATAGGCACGAGAGCGTAAGAGTGAAAGAAGGTAGAATTAGTTCAGCTCCTTAAGAATCTAAGTCTTGTCATGTGATTGTTCCTATACATTATCCTACTGTCTTTTATCTAAGGCTTGGTGGGCTAGATAAGTTAGGGTCCTATAAAGGCTATAGTCTAAGTAATCATGTTAATATGGGTCACAAGGAAAATAAATGTTAGGTTGTGAGGTGTCTACCCAACTTACAAGAGTTAAACTAGTGGTGTGATGGAACAATGGGACAAGTCTACCTAGTATGGATTACCTTTCTAACCAACATCAAGCACGAAAGAAGGATAAGAATTAACGGTAGAGGGAATCAAGCAAGATGCAAATCAAGGATTCAAAATAGAATCGAGAAGGTCAAGTATGTGGATGAGATCCTAGACTCTAATCCTATCCGCAGGCTTGCTTGGTACGGTAAAGTAACCAAACAATTTATCTTGACCTGCATGGGCCACCACAAAAATATGTAATGCCCCAGTCCCAATATACGTAGGACTAAGTACGTAGACATGCCAGCGTATACATACGAAGTACATGGACCTTGTATGTATACATAAGCTGTAAAATGTAGCAAACCAAACTAAATAATCATCCACAAAATAAAGGAATAAAAGATAGCATATAATAAATTGTCTTGGTACAATATGTTGGGTGGAGACACATCCACTACCAACAAATAAAAAGGAAGAAGTACATGATATATAAAAGGCTAAGTGGAAGTAGCAAGGAGGAACCAAGTCACGTCATCTTCGAATAAATGGAGAAGACCACGATCCCGGCTAAGATACCTGCGGAAGAAGACAAGAACACACCTGGGAAATAACCAGGTCCTCAGACGGACGTAGCAAGATACAGGAAGAACAAGCTAATATGAACTGTCAAAATAATAAAATAATATATAAAAGACTATCCTAGACACAAATATGCAAAGGAGATTCTAACCGCTAATGTACAATTTAGAGGACAACTTTCATGCGCATGGGGGATTTTAGGCTATGTGTACGTAACTGGCATCCAGTGATCCGTATCGGCCATAACGTCCAAAACGTCAGAGGGTATCTAAATAAATTGCCACAGTTCCATCCGGAGACTGTGGTTTACCTGTTTGGATTCCCATACGCACTAGCGACTGTCCTCCCCCAATATTTCCTACACTGTTCAAGTCATGTCCATGGCTCGTCCAGTTTGTAACTGCTTGAGTCTTTAAAACCCTAGTCATAGCAGTTACGATCATCTATCCGTCACACGACTTTAGAGATGGCCAGTCCATAAGTATGCCCCTAACAAAATGTCTCAAACCGTGTAGTGTAGGTGTCACGGCCAAAAGAGATATAAGGATATCCCCCAACAAGAAGGTAGTCTACTAAAACTAAGTTAACATGCATATAGTAAAGTAATGACTAATAGAGTCGCTTGTACCCAAGTATGGCTTGGACGCACAGTTTATAACAAAGAAAACTAACAATATAAAATAAAAAAATAATACAAAAAAATAAATCATATGACAGTTAATTAGCAAGGTATACTTGTCTGGATCCTGAGCACTGTGGTGCGAAGATCAAGAAAAGTAGGTGGAACAACGGCTGCCGAGGAACTAAGATCCAAACAAATATCTCCGGATGCTGAAAATAGTCTATTATCTAATTATAATTAATACTGTACCTATTAGATTTATTAATAAATTCTGAAATTAGGATAAGGCATAGATTTTCGTATTAGCTTTCCGAAAAACTAAACGGATCGCATTTTCGTTTTTGGAAACTCCCGAAATCGCAAAAATACTGAAACACGTTTATTTTTCGACATCTAATACTCAAATAGTTTTACAAAATCTACAGAATGAATTTTGTCTATTAAAATATTTTTGGAAACCTTACCTCGATACGCTTCTTTTAAAAAAACTGGAGGCAAAACGGAGTTCGGAGCTAGGAGATATCGTCGTTCCAAGTTGCTCTTGCTACTAAAAAGCGGGCTGAATTCTAATGATGAATTTTAGAGTTTCTATTGGACTAAAAATAATTTCGAATTATGGATGATAGAAGGGGAATGTATTGGATTTATATAGGTATTTATTTCAGATTTATCTCCTAAATTAGATAGGATTTGATTTAAATAAGTTGGTGTTTGCTTTGTTATGATAGAATATAGATAGAGATGTTTTTCAAGTAGAAGTAGGATTAGTATTAATTTAAAATATTTATATTTATCTAAATTATCTATAACATTATTTAAAATTACTATAGATAATAACTATAGTTATATTTTAAACAACCTTCATCTAATCTCATTTATGCAAGCTGAAATATCTAATACTAATTTGACATTTATTCTATATTATGTAAATAGTGTACAATATAAGTAACATGTAAAAGTAATAAAAGTTATGAAATAATCCTAAAATTTTGAGGAAAAGAAATTGTATAATATGTTTAGATCCTTAATGTACTAGAAAAATAGCTTTATATATTTATACTAAATTCACCAATGAGCACTATACTAAATATATGTAAAATAATACAAATTATATAATACGTCAATAAATAGTTATTTAAAAATTCGAAATCTATAAATATTTATTTTGAAAAATCAAGGGATTTACAAAAGTCTTATCTAGATAAGGATTAAACAAGAGTTTTAATTCCCCTTAGATTTTCACTATTTAATTTAAATTGATTTAAAAGTAACTCAATCAAATATAATCCAATGTAGATGGACTAGGATTTATTTAAACCCAAATAGATAATTATTATTAAATTTAACCAATATATCATATCTAAATCCAAATCCTATTTAAATATAGATAAATTAACATTTAAATTAAACTATTTAATTTAAATCAATAAATCAAATCACAATTTAATTTATCAAAATATATCCAAAATATCTTTTTATAAAATTTATATAATAATTAATTTAAAAATTTCAAATATATTTTAAATATTAGTAGGAAATATCTTCAAAATACCCTTTAAATAATTTAGGTAAAAAATTTCGAAAATAAACATAAATATTTACTATTTAAAATACCTTCTTGCTAAATAAATTATTATAAATAATAAAATAAATTTTGAAAATATACATGAAATATTTCATGCGCTTTACACGAGTAGAATATTCACTAATCTAGTTTTTAAACTACCACTATTAAAATAAGATAGCCATTTTATAAATAAACTAAAATAATAAGTTGACAACCTCGATAGATACTTTCACAACTTTTAATAAAAATAATTATTATATATATAATTTTGAAACCATTACCGATAATAAAGTCAAAACCTTTTTTCTAAAAATATGTACGTCGCACATATTCGCACTTGACGAGTAAATACGAAAAAAATGTAAATTTCGTGCGACGTACAATACGACTATGCGACGTATAAATACAAAAAAAATAGTACTAAAATATACTAGAATTTTAGGGATTTTACATCTAGGGCGTGACAGCACACCTCAAACCTGAAGAACAAAATGGCCACTAGTAAATTCATAGCTGAAGTTTTGGAAAGGATATCGAGGCACACCACACTTCATGGAAGGCAAAGGATGTGCAGAAGCAGATGTGGTCCAAGTATACTGTGAAGTCTCATATTGGAATGCCCACTACGCATTGGGCAGAGTGAAGCAAAAGTTGTTTGGTGGTTTTGAAGAAAGCTATAGTAAAGCTCCTGAGGTTGCAAGACAAATAGGAAGAACAAACCCAGGTATCAGTTTCAGTTTCAGTTATAAAGTGTAGTTGCATTTTAGTTTCAGTTATAAAGTGTAGTTGCATTTTAGTTTCAGTTATAAAGTTTAGTTTAGTTGCATATTGGAATGCCCACTGTAGACACTTTGGACATTTTACTTTTAGTTTTAACCTCATATTGGAATGCCCACTGCATAAAGTTTAGTTTAGTTGCATTTTACCAATCACTAACCTGAAGTTGTCTCTCTACCTTATTGTGGGACAGGGAGTGTAGCTTATTGGAAATATTCCAGGGACCACAGAGTTTGGGTACTGCTGTATTGGATATGAAGCAAGTTGGGCTGGATTCATAAATGGATGCAGACCATTAGTTGGATTGGATGGGTGTCATCTTAAAGGAAAGTATGGGGGGTGTTTGTCTGCAACAGCTCTGGATGGCAATAATGGGTTATTTCCACTTGCCATATACATATGCACATCTGAGTGCCAAGCAACATGGGGCCATTTCCTTAGTTTGATTAAGGAGAAGTTGCTGCAACATCCAGGAAGGGTAACCTTCATATCTGACAGGCAGAAAGGCCTGGGAATAGCTGTGGACACTGAGTTCTATGGACACCCCCACAGATTTTGCTTTAGGCATTTCTACAAAAACTTCAAAGCCCAGGTCAATGGTAGTAAGCAGATGAAACACCTAACTTGGGGTGCAGCTAGAGCATACAGACATGTAGATCATGCTAAATGGATGGAAGCAATTGCAACGCAATGTCCCATTGGTCACCAATATTTGATGGCTGAGAACTACAACAGGTATCATTTCACCAATATTTCACTTTATTAACTTAGTATGATACTTCACTAAGTCTGATACAAACTTAGTATGTTAGTATGATACTTCACTAAGTTTCACTAACTTAGTATGTTACTCTGATACTAACTTAGTATGTTACTCTGATACTAACTTCACTAACTTAGTGAAGTCTGACACTTTAGACACTAGCATTCTTTAACTAACATACTTTTTCACTATTAGGTGGTGTAGATCTCATTTTGATAGAACAACAAAGTGTGAGCACATAACAAATAACTTCTCAGAAAGCTTCAACAATTGGATAGGTGAAATCAGATCTAAACCAATCACCATGCTTGTGGAAATGTTTCATATGATGGTCATGAAGTTGATTTACGATAGGAAAATGACTTCAAAAGAATGGAGTGACTTTGACCTAACTCCAAGAGCTAAGAAAATGATTGACCAAAGGAAAAGCAAGTGAACAGATATCATGTCAATGGGGCTGATGAGGGGCTGTTTTGTGTCACTAGTGTGTTCTCCATTGAGAACAGATGGACTGTAGATGTCAATGCCAGAACCTGTGACTGCTGTGTTTGGGATTTAACTGGGCTCCCATGTGTTCATGCTGTAGCTGCCTTGTTACCTAGCAGGCCCAGATGGACAATGTGAGTATTCTTCTTTAAATTGGATGTCTCTCTTTAAATTGGATGTCTCTTTTAATGGTGCTCACTTTCTTCTTTTTCTTCGTATAGGTTCTCTAGTCCCTACTATCATGCCAGTACCTACAAGAAGGCTTACGCAGGAAAGATTGTTCCATTGCCAGAACAAAGCTTATGGGATCAAGTAATTAATCTCACTACTTCTACAACAAAGTTTCTATTTCATTTCCTTTAACTAACATACTTCATTGCTTGTATGTCTCTTCTACTTGTGTTTCTATTTTTTAGCCTGCATATGAGGTGGGTCCACCTGGTAGACACAGACTACCAGGAAGACCAAAGGGAGTAAGGAGGCTAGAATCTGATGAGATTCGAAGAGCTTCCAAGAGGCAGAGGATTTGTGGAAGATGTAAGTTACCTTCTGATCACAATGCAAGAGGGTGCCAGGGAGGACCCATTGGAGGAAACACAAAGAAACGCAGGGATCCTAGGCCACCAAGGGAACCTAAGTCACCTAGGCCACGAAGGGTAACAAATACTGTCTACAAGAGGCCAAAGGTTTCAAGGGGGCCAAGGCGAAGGAAGGCTGCTATGGGCACATCAGGAGAATCTCCAGGATGTTAGGTGAAAGGAAATCGATGTTTTAGGCCATTTTGTACAAGTATTGGCCATTTTGTACATCTCCAGGATTATTAGGAATCATTTTGTATCTAAACTGGAAAGGAATGTTAAATGCTACATGTGAATGGAATGTAACTACTGGAATGTTAACTACTTGTGATGGGTTCTGTATGTAATTGGTTTGGGATGGAATGTTAGCTACTGGTATCATTTTGTATGTAAACTCGTATCATTTTGACTTGGAATGGAATGTTAACTACTTCTGTGGATTTGGAATGTTAACTACTTCTGTGGATTTGGAATGTTAACTACTTCTCCTGGATGTTTGGAATGGATTGATTTAATTTCATTTGGAATGTTATCATTTTGTTGGAATGGATGTTCTATAATTATTGAATGTGCTATCTCCAGGATGTTCACTTGGAATGGAATTATAAACTGTTTAGACACTCATTGGAATGTTCACTTGTAAACTGCAGGATGTTCACTTGTAAACTGCTATCACTGCTATCATTTGGAATGGAATTGTTATCATTCTGTCTCCAGGATGTACTATCTCCAAGATGTTCACTCTATTTGTTCTTATTCTTGAATGTGCTATATGTAATTCACAGATATGTACGACTGAGAATGAGCAGATATATGGAATACATTCACACAGCTAACCAATAAACTTTCTTGCATTTATATACATGAAAAGATACATCATTTAGATAAATTTCATGTTTACATAGCCAAGTCTTTTCCAAATCTCTTACACACTGTTCTAAAGTTGTGTTTACAACAATTTGAACAGGAATTTTTGACACAGACGGGTTATCACGCTCGGTAGCTTCATTCAACCATGAAATGCATTATTGCATTTTCGACATTGTAAGAATCGTCTTCCATAGCTGTGGCTCCCTTTGACATCATTACAACTCTCTTTCCTCGACAATTAGAATTAAGGCAAGAGGCTTCCTTCCATGGGCATTGTTGTTTCCAATGACCTAATTGACCGCACGTAAAACACCCTTCCCTTTTAATTGTGGAAGATGAACTTTCCTACTTGCCTTCATAAATTGCAACATCCAACCATTCAAAATCCAAGCATAGGGGACACTTCAAAAACTTTCTTCCGGGGTTAGCCTTCGTATTGACTTCGACACATACCGAATCTCTTACAATTTCCACTCTTGCACGGTGACCTCAAAAAGTAACATTCGTCTGCGATATGGGTATTTTTTGAGCATATTTGACATTTTTCCTACACAAAACATACAAAAATGCATAAGTTGAAAAACAAATCAATCTATCAAATGAGAAAGAAAGAGTAAAAGAGAGAGTAAAAGAGAGTAAAGTTTGAGTGACAGAGAGAGAGGAAAGCCTAACCCTAATCTCTAATGAATGGTCGACCATGGGAGATCTATCGAAGGCTTTGCTGTGAGCTTTGGGAACCTCTTCTGCGACAGCAAAGAAAGGGGGGAGAGATTGGGCTTTGTAAATAGGAGGAAGGGCATTTTCGGATTTTTCAATATAAATTCCTTCCACTCAACAGCAAAGAAAGGGTATTACGGTCATGAAAAGTGTTTTAAAGGCCACCAACGTTATTATCTGACGTTTTCTGTTAGAAGGGGTGACTTATGTATATGTGGAACAATGTGGGGTGCACTACGGATATGGGTAATATAAGTGGGGTGCCACTCAAAATTTTTCAAATTAATATTAACATTAACATTAATATAAACATTAATATAAAAATAAAAATAAATATTAATATTAACATTAATATTAATATTAATATTAATATTAACATTAATATTATTACATTAACATTAACATTAACATTAATGGACGGCTGAGAGTGAAAAAATTTTTAGGGGGTTTTCTAAGCAGGGCTTTTGATCCGCTCCATATATATATAGATATATATATATATTATATATATATATATATATATATATATATATATATATATATATATATATACGGTTGCGATTGCGTGTCTTGTAGTGTCATTTGATCCCCCATATATATACCCCCATATATATATATATATATATATATATATATATATATATATATATATATATATATATATATATATTAAAGAATATATATTATAATAATAGTATTTTCTTAATATTTCTTAAAAAGCCCAAACATATTTCATTCATAAATTCAATTTCTAGAAAACCCTAACCCATCTTTCCTTAATATTTTCTAGGCCCAATGATTTCCTATTTTTTCTCTAAACCCAAACTAGGGGTGAGCAAATACCGACCGATACCGAAAAATCAACCGAATACCGATTGAAAATATACCGAAAAATCGAACCGAAAATATGTACCGATACCGAAGTACCGAACCGACTAAATATAGTATAATGGTAGTGGTAACGGTTTGAGTGTAATACCATACCGAAAATACCGAACCGAACCGATCATATATAATATATATAATATATATAATATATATATATTATATATATATATATATATATATATATACTTTTTTTAGAATGTTGATATATATATATATATATATATATATATATATATATATATATAGAATGTTGATATATATATATATAATATATATTATATATATATATATATATAATATTATATCAACATTCTATATATATATATATATATATATATATATATATATATATATACTTTTTTTAGAATGTTGTTCGTGATTAATTTTATACTTTTTTTTTAAATCTTTGTTTTAGTCAGTTTCTTAGAACTTAGAATGTATTTTAACACGGACTTGAAGTTATGTCAAGAATGCTGAGAATTGAGTTTTTGATCTTTTGAGCTTATGTTTTTGTGTTCTCGTAGAATATTGAAGTAAATTTTGGTTACTTAAACTTATACTAAAGATTAAACTTAGTGACAACGTTTCATCTTTTAAGCTCATTTTTAGGTATTTGCAACTTGTTACATATTGTTCTAATAATTTTGGTGAGTAGTTTGGTTGGTAGAGGCTTGACTTTGAAATTTAATGCTTCAAAAAAAAATTATAGGTTAAGAGGTTCTACAATATTAAGTGTGTGATTGACCAAATGTTAATTGGTAAAATACCGATACCGAACAAAAATCGGCCGAATATCGATTTAACCGAAACGAAAAAACCGATTCTAAATGGTACGGTATTGGTATTGATATTTTAAATACCGATTTAAAAAATATCGAAAAATTTGACCAAATACCGACCGAATATATCGACGCTCACCCCTAACCCAAACCCCTAAACTCCAGACCATCCAAAGCCCACCCAGAAATTCCTATCGGGTATGGATTCTCCAGACCCATTTTTATACGAACACCCAAATCTGTTACCTAATACCAGCAACCCGCCCTCTCTCTTCCTGAACGGATTCTTCCTTCCTAACATTCCATTCATTTCCGCTCTCTCCTCGACCAGAGGGCGGAGCTAATTTTTTTTTAAGATGGGGCTGCAAATATGGATGAAAAAAAAAATGTAATATACTCAAAAAATTAAAAAAAAAAAAAAATTCCTACAAACTAGCGAAACTACACAAAAAGGACTTGAACCCAGGACCTAACAAACTAACACCAAGCCACTCTACCAACTAGGCTAGGATTAAAACTAATTTTACAATGTGACAATATAGTATTAATTCTTAACAAACAAAAATTTTTAGCCCGGGCTGCAGCTCGGGACAATCCAGCTGCAGCTCCGCCCCTGCCTCTACCTATCCCTCCTCTTCACAGAACTCCACTTCCCCCAGAGCTTTAAAACCACCGACTGTCGTGAACCCAACACCGTCAACCGAAACTATGCGGAAGCCCCACCAAACTACACCCCCCTAGCTAGGCAATACCACCACCGTCGTCCATGATGCACGGGTGCGACGGAGAAGACCCCGCACGCTGCCGAGTGAATTGCACCAGGGAGCAAACATGCAGTATTGTCAAAACCAGGGCCGACCTTGAGTTTATGGGGGCCCTAGGCAAATTTTTAAATAAGGCCCATATATAATATTAAAAAACTGAAATAAAAGTAAATGAAAAAAATGTTACAACCAAAAATTGACCTAGGACATCTAGTGTGCAAGTTTAACATAATAACCACTACACCACAATTATTTTGTATTAAAAGAGGATCATGTAACATATTAGTTCTATTTTAAATACAAAATTATTAATTTATATATGTATAAATTAAATTTTTTGGGTTATCAAATTATATGGGGTCCTGGACGGTAGCCCTGGCCAGGGCCGGCCTTGTTCAAAACCTAACCGAGCTATCTTTGGGCTCCAAGAGCTCACTCCCAGAGCAACTAAATTTTGATCCGATTCTTCAGGTGCACACCTAATCCTACCACCTTCAATTCTGGAAAATTTCCAGAACCAGATCATAGTGCAACCTAATTAAATTCGAGTCTTAGAACTCGAAAACTATAAGTTCCCATTGAAACTGAAAACAAATGTTTTTGTTTGGTTCATCATAATTATGGGGACAGGATTTGGGATTGCAGTTTCTGTCCCCATCAAAATCTTCCAAATTATGTTTTTCCACATCCTCTTGAAAAAGAGGATGTGGGTTGGAAGAACGCTCGCTAGCGGATGGAGGAGGAGAAGAGGGAGCAGAGGGTCGGCTGGGTCATCGACAATGGCGAGGTCGCGGAGGGGTCGGCGGCGGAGTCATCGACGGTGGAGAGGTCGCAGAGGGAAGAGGGAGCAGAGGGTCGGCTAGGTCATCGGCGATGGCGAGGTCGCGAAGGGGTCGGCGGCGGAGGGGAGCTTGAGGAAGGGTCGGCCGCTGAGTGGTCTTCCATTTTTTTTTTTTCTGGAGAGAAGAGGACCACAGACTAAAAAGTGGATTACCATAGACTAATTATATTTATTATACATTAATTAGTTATTAAAGTACTAATTAGTAATTTTTGAATAGTGATTAATTATATTTTGTATGGCTTTCAATTTAAAGTGTGTGACCTTAAGTAATTAATTATTATTTTTTAAATTGTTAAAGTAATTAATTATAATTGTTAAACTAACTATTATTATATATATTCTTTCATTTTCCATTTTTGACTTTTCTATCTCAACCAAACACATTTGTCTAATTTTTATTTTTCACTTTCACTTTCCTATCCCAACCAAACACATTTGTCCTCTACTAAGACCATCTCCAATGGTGATTTCTAAAATTGAGTTCTTATCCTACTTGGCATTGTATTTTAAGGAGATTTCTATCCTAGTTGGAAGAGTTTCTACATAGAAATTGTAGACATACAAAAATGCTCTCCAATGGTTCTCAATTTCTATCCTATGTGTCATATAGTAAAAGGACCAATTTAATGGTGTGGGGTCCAATAATAATTGTCATGAGAAATAGGAGAATTTCTATGAGAGTTTCTACATGTAGAAACCCTCCTAGAAAATTACATCCTACATCATTGCCACCTAGGATAGAAATGGTGATAGAAATCACCATTGGGAGAAGTTTTTTCTAAAATGGATTTCTTCCATAGAAATAGGAAAGATAGAAACCCCCATTGGAGATGATCTAAGAGAACAAGGAAGTGGATGAGTTCCTATCTTCCTCCATCATTGGAAGTCCAAATCCAAGTTTTTTCAGACTTACAGTTTACCAAACAGGCCCTTAACTTGATTAGGTTATGTATAGATTTCATGTCTAAATTGTCAGAATTGATAGGTAAAAATCCTAACTAAAGTTAGCTCCATAATTAGTGTAATTTTTATTGAAAATTCTAAGACCGATTAAATTGGCCATGTGTGCGCGATGAATATGGCCCATATCCGTAAAAAAAAACTACCGTTACAGGGTTTTCAGAAATTTGCAATTACTTTTTGTATCCTCATCGTGTCACGGCGATACTTCTGTCATTGGACTCACAATGTCCGACTTGTCCTGTGACCCAAGTATCGTCCGATTCTGAGAGTGTCTACCGAATAACCGTATTGCGGGCCCCACTGTCAGAATTGACGGGTCTTTCTGTGGTCGGCTAAACAGAATCTAAATATAGACATACCGTTGACATTATCGTCATTTAAGCCAAGTTATACATATAGTTTACCGAATGTGGACACCTTAGTCTGGCACATTTTTCGGTGCAATACGGCCTGCCTACGGTCCCCATTTTGGTTCGAAACTGCCATTTTTTTCCCTACGTCCAAATTGAATTTATGGGTAGGCCTTTCTGACTATCTCACCAATTCCAGACACGTTGGTGATGTTTATTTCAGCATCCGGAGTTATCCATTCCGCTTTACGTTTTTGTGCTACGTCTAACTTGACGAATTCGCAGCCATAACGTCGTCTAGAACCTTCCTGAACTCCAGATAAGGAAACCTTATTGTATTTATTTACTGCTTTTATGTATACATTAAGTTTTGTTTCCATTATGTTCATGATTATGTTTATTAGCTATAAAAACTGTGCGTCCAAGCTAGATTTGGGTGCGGATGACGGAGTTCGTCAGTGTCTTCTATTTATTTTACGCATGTTGGACTAGTTTCAGTGGATTATCGAACCTTTATTGTATTATGCTCACCAGCCGACCATATATCGAACCATTATTTCATTTATGAGTTATAATTGTTCTTGTACATAGTTTCAACAATTGCCTGTCTTTACATTATTGTAGGTTGGTTCATGTCATGATTATACTTATTGCATAGTACTTTCCAGCTTTATTTTGTATTGAGATCATTGTTATAGTTGTACTTTGTACCATCGTGACTGGAGAGTTGACATATCATATGATGACATAAAGATTAGCACATGGATCGGGTGATGACTCAGAGAATTCTAGAAGACCAAGATTAGACTTTATTATGTATCAGATGTACATTATAAGTTGTGGCTATTTTACTGGAGTTGTCTCCAGATATCTGGCATGTATGATGCACTCAAAACTATGATAGTGGACTGTGGTGATCGTGTGTGTGATTGGGTTTGGTTCCTGCTTTTATCTTTCTTAGTTTCTGTGATTGACAAGATCAATATTATGAGCATTTGATAATTTTTTGAGGTCTAGACAATGTACTACCGTCGATGTCGCTGTGTACGCTGGATGTACTCATGTACTTGTATCCGGTCATCCGGGCTCGGACCGTGACACGTTTTTATGTGTCTTCGTTTTTCATAATTTTGGTATCATGTGATACTCATATTTTCGAGTAACACTTAATAACTTATGCAACATATTGATTTCTGAGTTTGTGACAACAATGTGTATCACTAGACTGTTAGAGACTTGTAGAATACCTATTGGCATTGTCATAGACCCTGCTAGGATCTGTGCATAGAACATAGAACCTTAGATTTTTATTGAAGTAGGAATTTGGCCATTAGACTGGTACACACCGCCTGGGGATCGCTTACCCTAGTGAATATGATCAATGCACCATTTCATCCATTGATTTCTTTGGTATTATTCACCCTATCGTCCATAGGTTTCTTTATTTTCTTTATGGATAGATGAGATTGATCCATTTGAGTCATGTATCGCTGAAGTGGCAGATCTAATTACCATGATTAATTCCCTCTTTCTCTATATACCTTTTGATTTTCTCTATCTTCTCTCTTATTCATCTTCCTTCTTCATTTTCTTCCTTTTCTTGAGCTTAAAGGTTGGTCTTGAAACCTAATAATATGGTTTCAGAACCCCCTTTGGTGGTGGAGTAGAAGGATTAGGTTGAAGCTTGACCTAGAGGCAAGTGCATATTGCCAAACTCTTGAACAACTTGGTTTTCTTGTCATTTTCATTTTTGGATTGAATGCTTAGTTTTTTTTTTATCAAAATCATATTTTATAGAAAATGTTTCCTCTTGATTCTTAGCTATGAGCATGACTACGATTTGTTGATTTTGAACTAGGATTTGATTTCTATGAAACTGACTTTGACACCGTAGGAAAAGCTTAGTATCGATAGAGATACATGAGTTCCTATGATACTTAGGCTATATTGATATATGATATTTATTTCTAGTATTGCTCCTTGCTGGATTTGCTTTTGGTGGGATTCGGGACTTGATTTTGTCCCAGAAACTGATTCCTGCCTGAGACTGATAAGTTTTAAAGAAAATGACATACCACCGGTATACCGTCCAAGCCGTTTTCTACAATTCATCTTGTGTTTTTTGGATACTGACGGTATATCGTGGCATAGCACCGTTATGTCGCCAATACACCAGATTTGATCATTTCCTAATTTCTTCAGATTTCTTCTATTTGATCTTACTTCGTACTTAATTGCTTATTGCCTAAGCATAATTCTTATGATTGTTAATTCCTGTACTTGATTATTGTGAACCAGTATCCATATTACATATTGATTGTCTGTCATGTGCTGGAGCACCCTGTCACTTCATGTCTTGTCATGTACTGTCCGAATTCGTTAGTATCCTATGCACTATGTTGTACTTCCTGGAGTTGGTCTGATTATCGAAACGTACTGTTCTTTACTTTGCCGCTGATAGCAAGGCATCGGAAACATGTTTGGCATTCCATCATGTCATATTATACTATACATTGCCTGATATTTTGTGACATGTACTGTATCGATTCTTGTATGGACTCGTTGTGGCTCGTTGCAACGCCCTCTAGAATATAGTGGTCATAACAGTGTGGTTTCCTACCATGTTGCTTGTCTTGCTTGTTAATGTCAATCTTGTCTAGCTAGTCTTGCATATCCCCGAGGGAAGTATCGTGTATAGGGTGAATTCCTATTTACTACAGCCTAGAATTCTAAATGAAAATGTTCAAGATTTTAACAACTAGACTTCTCACCTAGAATCATTAGAAGGGGAGGTTTCCAGGTTGCATGCAATCTCATTATCTCGGCCATACATGTGGATGTTGGAGCTCTCCGTCGTGAGGGATACACTTCTAGCTCACCATTGAGTGATATATCTTGCACCGATATGTTGTTAGCTCACTGTTGAGTGATGCATATATGGGCACACGAGGGTAGTGCATACTCTACTTGTACTTGTTTTGACGTGATTTGCCTGGGTAGCCTAGATAGACTACAGTGGTGTGACCGATTGAAAATTTACAACTTGTATATGTTAGTAATTAGGATTGTGATAATCCTAGTTATCTAATAGTAGCAAGCCGTACTTCATGATTGGTCATGATTGATAGATGGATTCATTTCCTACTTATGTACTTGTTCTAGTATCCTGATCATGTCATTTTTTCTTGTACTTATACCTGATTATATCATGTTCTTGATCATGTATATGCTCACATGTTATTCCTGATTCATGTACCTACTTACATGATTCATGTTTACTTTTTTGTCACATGTTGCTTGTTGTCTTTTCATATCTACTTTTATTATGCATGCATGTTGATTTTAGTTCATAGTATGGCTTCCTTTATGGTACTTGCTATCTGTTGTATGATCCCAGTGGTTTTGTATGGCCAAATTTGTAGCAAAAATCGAGGATCTTCTGCATCTTTCACTTAATAGTGTCTGCCAGTATCTGAGTGAGTTTTCTCTTTATTCCAATAGTATCTATAACCCTTGTATCATAAAATCCTAAATAAAAAATTTCTTAGTAAAAATTATTAATTTCAATTAATTCCAAAGTAAATAGTTTCCATAAAACCTAAAATTTTATTAACAATTATTAAATAAGCATACTAAGTGAAGAGAGGCACCTAAATCTAATGGCAATTAAGTAATTTTAAATTACAATTAAGGATTCCTTTGCCCCAAGCTAAGGGAACCTTCTAGAAAGGATTAGGCTAAGTAATCCCTAACTAACACTCAACTAATTCTTTAATTAAGCATGTGATAATTTAAAATAGAAACACTTTACTTGCAATTTTCTATACTTCTTATGCTTTTCTATAAATACTCATCCATTTGTTCAGTCATAACAAATTCTCCACCAAACATTCAAATTTCAAGAAACTTCTTTTCCCTCTTGATCAAGATCCATAACTGAATCTTGATCTTCCCTTCTCCCTTGTCCCTCTTCTGGTCGAAACCCTAACCCCAAGCCATGGCTTCTCTGTTACGGACCCAAATCAATCATAGAGCTCAAGTTCAGTATCCGAGCTCAGTATCAGAACTCGGATTTGGGCCTAAGATTTCCCTTCATTCCTCTACTTTCGAATGTGTACTGCTGTCATGAAGAGCATCTTCACTTGTGACTCAGCCATGACTCAAGATCCAGCTCAGCTAAGTGATTGACCAATCAGCCATGTCAGCAGGGAGTTGATTAGCAATTAGCATAGTTGGTTTCTTTTCCAAAATGTTATGTACAATACTCAACTATATAAGAGGATTCAGAGAGGAGTGAGACAACAGATTGATGATTTTATTTTCATTGTCCACAAATTTTTCTTTACTGCATATTCTTTTCCTTGTATTTTATTTTTCATTACATCAATATAAATCCCAAAAACCTAGCTACAATTTCCTTTACATTGACTTCTTCCTCTATGCAAATTTCTTCTAATGATGGCCAGTTTCACTCGAACTCAGTCCCTGGCGAGTCCGTTAGGATGGGAACCTAACATTCTCGGTGAGAAGCTTCTACCTCCGCGAAGCTCTACGGTGAACTCGACTTCTCCGACGAGTAGCACCGCCATTTCGGCGTGTTGATCCATGTGAGTCGACGCAGTCGCAGCTTCACCGACGAAAGCCGGCCGACGAGTCGACATACTCGACAACAATCTCCGACGAGCTAGAGCTTCGTCATTTCCGACGTCACCACCATTAACCATCGACAGGTGCTTCCCTCCTCGATCTGCCGGAGCTGTGTACATTTGCTGTCTCTCACCAAATGCTACATCCACTATTGGATCCGCCACTCCCAATCATCGATCGAGCATTGAGACATTAGAAAGATAACAAAAAAAAAAGAAGATGATCGTCGGAATGAGAGAAGGATATTTGGTAAATTAATGTATATTTTGAGGACCAGCAATTGGAGGCGACAATTTCATACATCGGCACTTGCATAAAATTTAGAAAGCGAAGGAAGTAAATTTGATCGAGCTGATGCCCAAGCGAAGAGAGTTGGAGACGATCTCCTAGTGGTCTCCCAACTCATAGAAGATCTACTTACACACAAGATTCTAGTAGTTTGTAGTGGAAGTTCTGTGGATATCCCAGGCCTCGTTTGGTCACGTATTTAAGAAACTTGTTCCTTACCTTTGTTTGGAAGCCACAAACTTGGAAAAAAAATTCTGAAAGGAGAAAAATAAAAGAAAAAATGGTTCTTCTCATTACCCTGTGATTCTTTTTTTCCTCCTCCTTTTCCACCATTTATTACCAAACATTATGACAAAATAGCCATGTATATTGTCTATTTACCAATTAACTCTTCGTATTATGTTAACTATAATTATGTTGACATTGGATATTATTGGTATTTTGAAATATTTTTTTCTTTTCTTTCCTGCCCAGCCAACTACTGGAAAAAAATCAAATGCTCTTTCTTAAATGTTTTCTTTGTTTTACCAAACACAGAAAAGAAATTTGACGGAAATCTGCTGGAAAAACAAGACATTTTTCATCTTTGTGATGAGATGAGAATAAACCCAAAAAAGGAAGAGAATAGAAAATAAAAATATTGCACACATACAAGATTTATCGAGGTTCAGTTCAATTTGTGCCTACATCCTCCAACCGTCCCTTCTTCGACATTTTTACTATAATCAAATAAAAGACTACAAAGGGCCTTCTCTCAAGTTGGTACACATAACTTGGTGGTCACTTCTCTCACAAACTCATTTGAGGTGGATTACAAGTGTGAGAATTACAAGTTGTGTGGTTGTGTTGTTGTTGTTCACCTTCACCTTCTTCCCTCTATTTATAGAGAAGATTTGCCTCTTGGGTACACCACATTCATTGCATGGAGAAGTCCAATAGGTAGTCATTCCTTCTCCCAAGATTCGTTTTCCATCTCCCAATGAATGGAGAGGCAATGCATTAATGTTGTATGCAAGTTGAATGCATGTAGAACATGAACATGTAAGACCATCTCCAATGGTGATTTATAAAATTGAGTTCTTATCCTATTTGGCATTGTACTTAAGGAGATTTTTATCCTAGTTGGAAGAGTTTCTACATAGAAATTGTAGACATACAAAATTTTTTTCCAATAGTTCTCCATTTCTATCCTATGTGTCACATAGTAAAAGGACCAAATTAATGGTGTGGGA
>JANAVB010001000.1:4812216-4908527 GCA_029216955.1 Iris pallida | reverse complement strand
GCGCGCATATATAGATATCGAAATCGATAGATCGATTTCTCGAAACCCTAACCGAATCGCACGATATCGCGCGCCACCACCTCTGTGCGCTCTCCCTACGAGCACGCACTCGTCCGCGGCGGGTCGGCCGCCGTGCGCCGCCGACGGCCGGAAACGCGCTGAGCTCGGGTAGGAGCACATCAACCCCCCTCGAAGGGTCGACTTTGCGGTACGTTTTCTCCCCCGTCGCTTCATCGTTTTAACGAACTATGAAATCCTACATTGAGACATATAACCCTCTCGAGATCCCCACAATTGGATCGAGATATAGCCCGACGACCAGTCCATGGGATCGACACAAAGTCGTCGAAAAACCCACCGAAAAGGGTATTAAAACAGTCGAAACCCCCATGTTTCGAGATGGATTCTGATCAACCAGTTAGGAATTTTAGAAAATCTATTTGAAGAGACTTTTTGACAACATGTAGGGCTTCGAATCCCTTCTTGCGGAATTCGAAATCATCGACTGAGCGTCGAGAAATCGAATTCCAAAGTTTCCCAAAAATCTGTTTTCAAAACGTTGAAATTGTTCCACACGACGTGCGTCACGCCAATCGGGATGACGTGGTCGCGAACCGAAAGTATCGAAAGCTTCGTAATGGTTTCGTGGTCGTGTGGGCTTTGACGAATTCAAATTGGTCGCGTGTGCGCGACGAATTTGATACGTATCCGTCAAAATTCTCCGTATCGTGCCTTTGTAAATTCTCTAATTACTTTGTGCACGCTCGTCAGATCAAGATGAAACTTGCGCCAACAGGACCGTACCATTTTTCTGGTCCTGTATGCCAAGTTGGTCCAAACTGAGACAGTCGAATCGTACGTCGTTTTGCGGGCCCCGCGGTCCCACTTGACGGGCAATTTTGCACGGCCCTCGGAATCAAACTTTGGACATATGGTTGGGTTCGTATCGGAAAACCAGATCTGTAGACATATAGTTTGACGACTTTAGAGACCGTTGACTCTGGCACGCTTTTCGGTGCAAAGCGGGTCCAACGGCGGACATCGTTTTCGCCCGAAATTACCGTTTTGTCCCTGTGTCCAGAATTGGACTTAAGGACAGGCAATCCTAGCTGATTTGCACTTTCTGGACATGTTGGTGATATTTGTTTTATCATCCGACAATATTTGTAGATATTTTCTCTAGGTGTCACCATTAGTTAGTCATTCTTATTTTTCCGTAATTCGGAATTAGTACAACCTCATAGTCTAATACTTAGAGACTAGAATTGATCCCCCTTTGACTAGGTTGACTATATTAACCAAAATTAACTATAGATCACCATTGACTTAGTTTGACCTGGATTGAACTAGAACTTGACTAGTTGACTTAGTTTGACTCTAGTTTGACTTTAGTTGACCTAGTGGACTTGATGATTAGACTTTGACTTAGAAGAACCTAGAACTATCTAGAATGCATTATAGATTATTTTATTTCATGTTAGACTCTTTTGTGACTTGTGATTGCTCTAAATAGGACACTGTGACTCCAGTTGGACATCTACATTTATCAGCGGCTTGGATTACCAGGCGAGTACATTCTCTGATCTTTTCATACTTCTTTGGATATGTACTCTTGTTATAGACTAGTATACTTGATGCTGACACGACGTTCACACGGATCGGTACCCTATGGATCTTTTCATGCGATGTTATCCCCTCGGATACATCGAGTATGTCATGTTTCATGTACTTTATCATGTTCATCATGTACTCCATGTATTCACTTTTATCCATGTGCACTCATGTGTTATTCATGTACACTCATGACCATATGAGCCCCATATATACAGTAGTTGTTATCCATGTGCAATAACATAACATGTTTCGATCCTTGTGTATTGGTTGGGGGTAGGGAGAGTGTAGTTGGTTATGTGATCATTATCCCAGTAGTTATCCATGTGCATTCCATAGTTTTATCCATGTGCAACCCAAGCTGTTTACATAACCAATTCATGCTCTAATTTACGTAGAAGGTTACATTCTTTATTTATCATATTTATATCTCAGTTATATCTTCTCTCCTATTGATTTCTCTTTACAGCGTTTCATGTATAATTTTCTATAGCTTGCTTTATATGTCCATTCCTGATATGAACTGTTGTGAGAGATATGCTCGTTCCTGTCCTGATTGGACCCGTTGATAAAATTTTACAGGTACTTGGAGTTCACAGTTAGCCTAGAGGACACTGGTAGAGCTTGGAGTATTTACCTAGAGGTTGTTTCATTTTCTGTATTGTTTGTCTTAGAGTTGTATTAAAACTTGTGGTTGTTTAATAGAACTGTTTTACTATCACTCCTGATTCTCTCTCTTGTGGATTATCTTATCTGTTTCATCGTGCGTTATCTATCTTTAGAGTTGTGATTGAGATAGTATCCTTATGTGTTTGTCCTCTCTGGAGAGTATAGCATATTGTTTTAGATGTGATTATGACCGAGAACAGCGTTCTACCGCCGACACTGCGGCGTAGGCTGGACGTACCCACGTCTCGTGCCCTAACGCTAGGGTACGGGTCGTACACGTTTTTAGTGGTGGCCCATGCAGGTCGAGATTCGCATTTGTATTTCGTAGTAGCACGACGACTTAGTTGTACTGCTACGAGCCTGCTATAGAGTATAAGAAATAAGGTGTTAGAATTAGAGATACTCAATCACACTTTGGATCCTTTGAGAGATTCCAGGGACGACCCTTGAGAATCTCATTACAATTTCGATTTGAATTTCTTTTCCTCTTGAATTTGATCTCGATTGGTTAATCTCTTTTGAGCGGACCTTTATTATTCCTTCCTTACCATTATTTCTTGTATTCCATTTCTTAAACTTGTCATACCTGCATACTTTGTAACCCTTGAGTCTTCGTATTTTTCATGGAAAAGGTTGAGGAAGTGT
Source organism: Iris pallida (assembly GCA_029216955.1). Lineage (NCBI taxonomy): Eukaryota > Viridiplantae > Streptophyta > Magnoliopsida > Asparagales > Iridaceae > Iris > Iris pallida. The sequence continues at coordinate 4,905,602 of JANAVB010001000.1, read as the reverse complement.
CGTAAATCATGTAGCTCGGAATGATTGAACTGGTTATTGTGTGATGATTTTGTAGGAATCCAAAAGGTTGGATGTTAACGGAAACTTGAGAATGATATGTGGTAAAGGTCTAGGATGAAATCAAAGAGATGTATACTACCAGTCTGGAAACAAACCACACTTAGAGAAAACTTGGTATGAATAATTCGTAAGTATTTCAAAACTGATGAGGATAGGTCAACTTAGTTTGAGAACTTTAAAAAAAATTTGGTTATTGATTCTCGGGCAGTTTTACCCTAAGGCTTTAAAGAAGGTTAGTAATGGAAAAGAGAATTAAATGGTATTCAATGAAGATATGAAATTGAACAAGATATTGCAAGGAAATGACTAGGGATAGAGAGGACACAAGGCTATGGAAATTTGGACATTGTTGTGAAATTTTAAGGAAAAAAGAGGAAGAAGAAATTTAGGAGAATAATATTCATGGTGTATGCGAAGAAAATATGAAGGTTGATTTTACGACGAAAATAAATTTGTAAGGCCTAGAGGTTTTGTGAATTGAATGATACGAGAAAACAATTTAAACAGTTTAAAGATCTCATAAACTTGAGTTAGAGGTTTCGGATCTAAATTGGGACAATGTGAAGAACTATGGAAATTGATTTAAAATGAATAGTATTGATTCTTAATAAGAGGGGCATGCTTCATGAGAAATGTTTTTAAAATTTAGAATCCTGCCTACGATGATCATGGTAAGGATTTAGATAACGAAGGTTGTAAAATCTGGATGGTAAACATAGGATTGAATTATCATAGGGAGACTAGTAAGGTAAATACGATTGGCAATTATGAACATATGAACTTCAGGGTTTCAGAGGCAGATGATACTTGACTTTCCTCAAATCTAGATCTTTTATTGTGACTCTCTAACCGTTCGTAATATTTGAATAATGATTTGATCGTTCCTTAACAGCATTCTCTCTCTAGAACTGTATCCTAAATTTTTTATTCTGTAACTGATTTTATTTCGTGCTTCAACTTGATCTCTTTACTTTACTTTGCATTAATTGTCACCTCTTGAACTTCCATTTTCTATTTGGATCCTTGACATTTTTACCATGACTTTGATATTCGGAGTGTAATACTAGCTGTTACCCTCCAACAAATTGTATACAAGGCCCAGACGAGTCCATTTCGTGTGGGCATATCGTGTCCTATAAACTCATCTCCTTGTACACTCCTTTTGATATGACTTTCGAGTCGAAATGGCTAACTATGATCTATACCATAATACCAACTATTTTCGATTTCAATTAGAAATCCAACTTGACTCACTTCTTTTGACCCGACATGTGTTGGTGTTCTGCTTGATTCTTTAAATGCTCAACTTTGTACTTTATCTTGATGGCTTGACCCGTTATTCCATCACCCTATTAGTTAACTCTTTTAAGGTGGGTAGAATGTCTCACTACCCAGCAAATCCTAGTCATTGTGAACCACATTGATAAGTTCACCTGGACTATTTAATTTCTTTCATCATTATCCTTACTTATCTTTTGACTACCTTATGTTGCTAATTTAGAACCAGTTTTGCAAGCTTATCTTCTTTTCGAGCTTGATCATGACATATATTATTGGGGGCCGGCACCCACTAACATATTGTCTAATCAGAACCGGTACAAGATGGTCTGATCAACCTATTGCACTTTGGTTCGCTTTTCATATATTATCTACGTTGATGGAGACATAGTTAAACTTGTCCTAGAGTCTCATCCGCGACAGCCTTGACAATTCCCCTTTGAACTATTTTGTCGTCTATGAGCCACGTATTGTACTCAATAACATCACCTTTGAACTCTTTATTGTCTGTCTTTCACATATTTTAGAAAGACAAGACACTATACTTATTAGACAGACCCGAGGTATCACATATAGTTTCCCTATCCAAAGGAGGAAATTGATTCAATTATATCCTTGCATCATCCTTTAAATTCTAATTCCTTTGACCGACCAGTTGACTTGGTCATCCTTCTTATCATCCAATATATTGGGATCTTATTCAATTGAATTAAACCAATTGAACTGGATTGCAAATCTTGGATACTCGTGCTCAGACTTCAATGACCCCGTTCTCTATCTTGTCCAAACATCGATTCATCCTGATTGATCAACTTAGATCGTATTGGGACTAAAATTTTCTTATATATATATATAGTGTGCTTGGATTTTTTTGTGTGCTATTAATGAGTCGTGATTTAGACTTTGATTTTCTTGATTATATTTGGAATTAGAACCCTTCAGAGTTAGTTACTAGTTATGTTCTTTGATAGTTGCCAATTTCATAAAGGTTGGTAGACTGTCCTACGACCTTGATGATTGGCGTTCCCTTATCTTTCCAATTGGACTCCCTAGACTGTTTGTATGTTTTATACCGATGACTGGCTAGATCTAGTATGACTTATACACCTAGGTGAGACATTCAACTCCTATGATTTGACCATGATCCTGCATGCCATTCTTCTCTAATTGTATGATTTAAAAAAATTTACAGACTTTGATTGTTGGGTGTTGACCTAGAAGGAGTACGACCGACCTAAATTTCGAGGACAAATTATTTTAAGGTGGGTAGATTTGTAGCCTCCCTTCCCGAATTTTGAAAATTTTTATTTATTTTAATTAAAATGGTGATTTTTAGATTTTTATGAATATTATTTTAATTAATTATTACGGTAGATGATTTTAGCCATGGTTGAGATTTGGAGTACAAGGTGACTAGGAATTATGGCACGGATAGTGCAATGGCATGCTTTGACTAGTGTATTAGCCCTGGTAGAGAAGGCCGAGCCATAGTGATGTCCTAACTAGGAAAACCAGGCCAAGTTGTGACATGACCATTTTAAATAGTTAATTATCATTATTATATTATTTGACGTCTAGGTGACCCGGTCGCACCAAACTAGTACAAATTGGATCCAAACCAAGCCCAAGCCTATGTAGACATACTTTTAGGTATGTACAAATTTAGTTTTTTTGGGTAGACTTAACAATATTTCCTAGATATTTGGTTATTTATACAAAATGGGTTTATATTATTATTATTATTATTATTATTATTATATTATTTTATTATTATATTATTATTATTATTATTATTATTATTATTATTTATTAAGATTGTTATCTATATTATATTGTATTGGTTATATGTTTTGTCTAATATAATGTATGTGAGTATAATATAATAAATGTATTATATAGTATATTTGTATGTATATATAAATATTTAGATATATGTATATATACATGATTTATATCTATTTTTATGTATCTATATACATGAATTATATATATATATATATATATATATATATATATATATATATATATATATATATATATATAGATATTATATATAATATATATACTATATTTTTGTATATTCTATAGGTATATTTGTATGTATATATAAATATATTAGACATATGTATATATACATGAATTTATCTATATATTTATGTATACTATACCTGAATTTATATATATACATGAATTTATATATATATATATTATATGTATATAAAAGATATATGTCTCGTATATAGATTTATTTGTATTATGTGTGAGGATATATATATTATATATATCTATATATATATATAATTTATATTATATATATATATATATTTTAATATATATAGATCTATATATAATATATATATATCTATATATATATCTATAATATATATTATATATATAGTATAGATATGTATATATATATAGGAATTTATGTAAATAGGCATTTATATCTATATATAATATTTAAAATATATTATATATAAGTATTTATGTGTATTCATGTATTTATATATATAATATATTATATATTCATGTATTTATATATAAATATTATTATATATTTATGTATATTTATATAAATATAATATATATATATATATATTATAAATATATATATAATATATCTAATATATATATATATAATATATTATATATCATAAGAGATAGAGAGTAAGAAATAGAATAAGGATGTTAACAGTAGAAGCCAAGCCACAAATCCCTAGCCCAGCAGCAATAGGTGAAGCAAGCCCGCCCGTTCACCCCCTGTCCAAACTGATAACCCGTTTACTGAGCAACCCAAACCCGTTAGCACCCAGCCAATCCATACTGTAACCGCGCATATATAGATATCGAAATCGATAGATCGATTTCTCGAAACCCTAACCGAATCGCGCAATATCGCGCACCACCACCTCTGCGCGCTCTCCCCCACACGCGCACGCGGCGTCCGCGGCGGGTCGGCCGCCGTGCGCCGCCGCGGCCGAACGCGCTGAGCTCGGTAGAGCAGCAGTAACCCCCCCCTCGAAGGGTCGACTTTGCGGTACGTTTTCTCCCCCGTCGCTTCAATCGTTTTACGAACTACGAAATTCTACATAGAGACAATATACCCCTCTCGAGATCCCCACAATTGGATCGAGATATAGCCCGACGACCAGTCCATGGGATCGACACAAAGTCGTCGAAAAACCCACCGAAAACAGGGTATTAAAACAGTCGAAAACCGCCATGTTTCGAGATGGATTCTGATCAACCAGTTAGGAATTTTAGAAAATCTATTTGAAAAGACTTTTTGACAACATGTAGGGCTTCGAATCCCTTCTTGCAGAATTCGAAATCATCGACTGAGTCGCGAGAAATCGAATTCCAAGTTTCCCAAAAATCTGTTTTCAAAACGTTAAATTGTTCCACACGACGTGCGTCCGCCAATCGGGACGACGTGGTCGCGAATCGAAAGCATCAAAAGCTGCGTAACGTTTCATGGTCGTGTGGGCTTTGACGAATTCAAATTGGTCGCGTGTGCGCGACGAATTTGATGCTATCCGTCGAAATTTCCCGTATCGTGCACTTTGTAAATTCTCCAATTACTTTGTACACGTTTGTCAGATCGAGACGAAACTTGTGCCAACAGGACCGTACCATTTTTCTGGTCCTGTATGCCAAGTTTGGTCCAAACTGAGACAGTCGATCGTACGTCGTTTTGCGGGCCCCGCGTCCCACTTGACGGGCGATTTTGTGCACGCCCGCCGGAATCAAACTTTGGACATACGGTTGGATTCGTATCGGAAAACCAGATCTGTAGACATGTAGTTTGACGACTTTAGAGACCGTTGACTCTGGCACGCTTTTCGGTGCAAAGCGGTCCAACGGCGGACATCGTTTTCGCTCGAAATTACCGTTTTGTCCCTGTGTCCAGAATTGGACTTAAGGACAGGCAATCCTAGCTGATTTGACACTTCTGGACACGTTGGTGATATTTGTTTTATCATCCGACAATATTTGTAGATATTTTCTCTAGGTGTCACTATTAGTTAGTCAATTCTTATTTTTCCGTAATTCGGAATTAGTACAACCTCATAGTCTAATACTTAGAGACTAGAATTGATCCCCCTTTGACTAGGTTGACTAATTACCAAAAATTAACTATAGATCAACCATTGACTTAGTTTGACCTGGATTGAACTAGAACTTGACTAGTTGACTTAGTTTGACTCTAGTTTGACTTTAGTTGACCTAGTGGACTTGATGATTAGACTTTGACTTAGAAGAACCTAGAACTATCTAGAATGTATTGTAGATTATTCTTATTTCATGTTAGACTCTTTTGTGACTTGTGATTGCTCTAAATAGGACACTGTGACTCCAGTTGGACATCTACATTTATCAGCGGCTTGGATTACCAGGCGAGTACATTCTCTGATCTTTTCATACTTCTTTGGATAGTACTCTTGTTATAGACTAGTATACTTGATGCTGACACGACGTTCATACGGATCGGTACCCTATGGATCTTTCATACGATTTATCCCCTCGGATACATCGAGTATGTCATGTTTTATGTACTTTATCATGTTCATCATGTACTCCATGTATTACTTTTATCCATGTGCACTCATGTGTTATTCATGTACACTCATGACCATATGAGCCCCATGTATACAGTAGTTGTTATCCATGTGCAATAACATAACATGTTTCGATCCTTGTGTATTGGTTGGGGGCAGGGAGTGTAGTTTTATGTGATCATTATCCCCAGTAGTTTATCCATGTGCATTCTATAGTTTTATCCATGTGCAACCCAAGCTGTTTACATAACCAATTCATGCTCTGATTCACGTAGAAGGTTACATTCTTTATTTATCATATTTATATCTCAGTTAATCTTCTCTCCTGTTGATTTCTCTTACAACGTTTCATGTATAATTTTCTATAGCTTGCTTTAATGTCCATTCCTGATATGAACTGTTGTGAGAGATATGTGCTCGTTCCTGTCCTTTGGACCCTTGATAAATTTTACAGGTACTTGGAGTTCACAGTTAGCCTAAAGGACACTGGTAGAGCTTGGAGTATTTACCTAGAGGTTGTTCATTTTCTGTATTGTTTGTCTTAGAGTTATATTGGAAATCTTGGGTTGTTTAATAGAACTGTTTTACTATCACTCCTGATTCTCTCTCTTATGGATTATCTTATCTGTTTTCGTGCGGTTATCTATCTTTAGAGTTGTGATTGAGATAGTATCCTTATGTATTTGTCCTCCGTCTGGAGAGTATAGCATATTATTTTAGATGTGATTATGACCGAGAACAGCGTTCTACCGCCGACACTGCGCGTAGGCTGGACGTACCCACGTCTCGTGCCCTAACGCTAGGGTGCGGGTCGTGACACTAGCTCCGTTGCAAGCCCCCGCTTTAACCCGTGCTAAAACCTTATGCACGACTATACCCTATTTTCCTCCTAGGCCGAGTCGGTCCCATGGCCCAGGGTTGCCGCTCGAGGAAACTTCGCCCTTGTCGACAAGTTGTCCATGATCATGCAAGACTCGACACAAATTGATGTCTCACACAGTCATCCTTCTTTCAATGTTACCTTCTCTTTCAAAACCATGTTCAAGACTTCTATTCTTGAGATCCCTCGACGATCCACGGTCGCGAGCCTTTTTTTCCTTGATGCCATATCCTTTTTACTCAACTTAGGAATACCCATTTGATAGCCCATTTTCTAAACTCGACTTAAAAACCCACCGTAGTTCGTGCCTTAAACACTAAGTCTGTGCATTGTGCCTTAAGCCAACCGTGTTCTATGCAACACTCCTGACCAAGTCGACGGGCCTTGAGATCGTGGGGCTACTTAACTTTGACAAACTGCTAAGACAAATCCACACAAATGTAGTAGAACCATAACTAATCTCATCCACACAAAATAAATGAATAAAATATCATATAATGATAAAGAATTGTCTTGATACAATATGTGGGCGGAGAAAAATCCACTACCAACAAGTAAGAGAAAATACATGAAAAATGAAATGAATTTGGCGAGCGAATCGAAGACGATCCAAATGCAGTCATCCTCGAGGAAATAGCGATAACACCTGTGAAAGACAAGGCACACACCTGGCGAGATAACCAGGTCCTCAGAGGGACGTAACAAGACACAATATCATGCCAATAACTGAATAAATAAAGTTCAACAAAAAGTATATGTGACTACTAAAATAAGGTCCTTAACCATTCTATGTGATCATGCAATTTGAAGACAACGTTCCACACAAGGGCTCTCGAGACTAGAGACACGGCGCGTTAGCGTTTCAACCGAGACACTAGTGGCATCTAGAGAAAAGTAACAAATAAATGCACGGCACACTAGCTCTCGGGTGAGTCACTAACGGCAGCTAGAGGAAAGTAAATGCACGACCCATTAGCACTCGACTGAGTCACTAAGGGCGTCTAGAGAAAGTAAACGAGTGAAAGCCCCTACGCCTAATAGCTGTCTTCACCCTCCCCATGCACTACTCGTGCTGAATCCACACCACGATATTCTTAATACCGCTAAGTCTCCTAGACAACTATATTAGGAGTTATACCCTAACGCTCGTCCTGTACGCACCGATGTACGGTTGGTACGTAAGTCCGAATCTATATGAGACACGTGACATCGTGGCACAAAGGTGTCAGGCCAATGAATGCGGCACAAACAAAGGTGGTCCCTTACTCTAGGCTAAATACATAAAGAAAACTAAAATATATAATTTGCAACTACATAGGATTTTGAAAGTACAACTTATAAGAAATAAAACATGCATGATATTGAGCAAAAAATTAAACAGCGAAGGCAAGGTGTCTTGCCTGGTGGGTCGCCTGGGGTGGTGCGATGCTCCGACAAGTCCTGTTTGTCCAATAGCCATGTCGATGCAACATGGTCCGAATTTGCGAGAAAATAGAGTATAGGATTAGAAACAATCAAGGATGTTTACCGAAAGGAGTTGAAGAAATAAATACTTAAATACTATTTTTAGAAAATATTTTTATAATATTTTTATTAGTGAAATATTTAATAATACTTAAAAGGAGAACTGTTTTAGCCAAGGCAACCCTAGGTTTGTCGATATATAGAAATTATAGGTAGAAAATAAGCATTGGTAAAAATTGTAATTCTAGTTAAACCATTTTAGAACCAAAACCTACTTTTGCAAAGTAATTTATTTAGATATATAATTAGCTTTTCTAACCAAATTTGATGATAGATGTGAGACTAAGCCCAAACTAATAAATTTGTTTACACAATATCTTTTCAAAAATATTTAATAATCATAATAATAACAAAATAAATTTTACAAATTATAAATATTTATTAGACTATAACGCATTTATATTAATGTATCAAAACTACTACTAATAATATTTGTAATTAATGATACTGTTATAATAATAATAATAATAATAATAATAATAATAATAATAATAATAATAATAAATCCTAATTATACTATCTCTTCAGTAACCCATTTTCTTCAGTAACAAGCGAGAGAGAGAGAGACATGGGAAAGGGGGAAATCGAGAGTCGGGTTCTCACCTTGGTCGCCATGCGGGCGGCGGAAGGCGGAGCCGGCGCCGATTTGGTGGAGGCAGCGCGGAGGGAGGAAGGAGAGCGGAGCCAAGGTCGGGCGGCGCGCACGGCACGGAGGTGGCCAGGCGGAGCCGGATCTGAAAGGGGGTCGGCGGAAAGGAGTCGCGGTGGCGTCTGGCCCGACTGCGGCGGCACGCGGAGGAGCGACGCCTGAGGTACGGCGGAGGGCGGCTTCAGAGGAGGTCCAGTGGGGGAGAAGCTCGCCGGTGGACGCGCACAGAGGTCTGGCTCCGGCTTGGCACCGAAGGCTACGACTCGTCGACGATGGTCGATGCGCCAGTGGAGGCTCGGCGCTCGAGGACAACCGGCTATGGTCTTCGTTCGCAGAGAGTGCGCACCATGGCTCTCAATTGTTCGAGCCACGGTCACCGACGAAGTGGCTCGACTGCTCACCGTGGCTCGAAGTTTGGCAGTCACTGTCGCGCTTGGCCATGGCACGACACAGTGATGTTGGTTGAGCTCGGCGGCGGGTTCGACTGTGAGTTCCAAATGGTGGCAAAGACGGGGAAGGACGAGGCACGGCATAGGAGGAGCACAGGTGAGGTGATGGGTGCACAGCTTTTGGCTGGGATGTCGATGACGAGAGTTACGGAAGAGAGGATCCTATGGCGGCTTCGCCAGAGGCGAGCAAAGATGGACGGAGATGGAAGCTCGTCAGTCAGTCAGGTTAGGGTTTCCCTTCTATTTCTGTTCATCTGGTGGTTTGGGTTTTCGACGATGGTGGTGACGAAGATGATGACAGTGGAGGCGGTAGTTCTGGTGTACATGGGGGTGGCAACATGGAGGTGAGAGGGAGTTCTATCGCTGGAAGGCGAGGGTGGTGGTTGTAATGGTGGCAGAGATACTGGTGGTGAGCGAGGGAAGATGGAAGTGTGGTGGTCGTAATGGCCAGGGAAAAGGGATTGGCGGTGGCAGCGGTTGTGTTGCGGTGACGGGGAGGTCTTGTCACGACCCGATCCCAAGTTATTGGGTCGAACCGGACCATGCCCAGCCTGCACCGTGGTGAGACGACGGCAGTAAGCTGTTCCATTTGCAGGTATTCACAACAACACATGTACATTTGTCACAACTGTTCTATTCGAAATTGAAACTTTGTTTAATAAATATTCAGAAGTACAACTGGAAAGGAAATGCTGAAATAAACTACAAACTCCAAATAAAGAAAAATACAGAAAGGGAAACTATCCAAGCATCAGGCTCAGCAGTCCCAGGATCAGCGTCCTCCAGAGACGGCTCTGGTACCGTCGCAGGGTAGAGTACCGGGTCATAATAGCTATTATAGTATAGCTCACCATCCTCAGTGTTACCTAAAATATTGTCTCCAGTCAGGAGGGAGCAAAGTACAATTCATGCTAATTAAACAGTTAAATAAGAAATAGAATCATGCAGTTCTAAACAGCTTTTAAAACAGGTTTGTTACAGTAGAAAACAGTTTTGAACAGGTAATGACATATGACCGGCTTGGGTTTGTTACAGGAGGGATAATGGGTTTTGTTACAGTAGTGGTCATAATCATTACGCTATTCCCCAGTCCCCAGTAGTTACAGTACAGTACTCTCGGTGAGAGTTTCGTGTTTGAGTCGTGGTTTAGACATGCAGTAAAACGATTAAGTAAATAACTGTAAGCTAACATAAACTATACTTGCCTCAATTGAATGACTGGAAAGACGGGTTGATACCGAGGAGGAACGTCAGGTGTATCTTCGAGTTCCTACAGTTGAGAACTCGACTCAGATCCTTGAATAACCAGTCTAAGTGTGCTAGTTGCAATCTCTAGTAGTAAGTCCTAGTCAGGTTTTAAGTTGTATTAAGTTACAGCTAACGATTACGTCGCATGCTACGTGCGTTGATTTAAACCGGTTAATTTGATTATTTGGAAAATAATACAAGGACCAATTAACTTTGGAAAACTTTGTTTTTGTAATATATCTATAAAAATATAGTTTTTAGTGATAAATCATGAACTAGTATTCTACTAACATTTTATCCATTTATTTAATTCCTAATTAATGATTACGTTCTAACTACGATTACACGTCCAAATCAAACCACCCAAAATCAACATCAACCCAGAAAAGAAAGTAAAACCTACACTATGCAATACATGGGCACAACTAATCATCCTAGAGTTATGGGCTTATGCCTGTACAATTCTTTTACATCAAATAAGAGAAAATGATTTAGTTATTAAATAAAATACAGTAGATAAATAACTATAATAAATAGCTTAAACATTTAAATAAAATAATTTAAATTAAAAGCTGGAGTCTTAGACTCGGTCCATCATCAAATCTAGCTAATACCTCAACGCCCGGTCGGACCGGTGCGTTTGCATTTCGCTAGGGCCCACAGACCGGTACGATCATCGCCCGAAAATCAGTTTTAAATTCATTTTCGAAAACCAAATTTGAAATCAAAATAAATAAATTTTGTAAAAATTTGGGCAGCATTTCCTCTATTTCGGGACAACCCAAAACTGGGAAATGCGCCACAAAACCTGCAATTGTTCCAACCAAATAATAATCCCAAAAATATACCACCGAAATAATTTTCCAAACCACCAGAACCTTCCCGAAATACCCGGGAAATCCAAAACCAACCAACAACATACAAAAACCCAGCAGACAAAATCACAGAATATGCTAACGCAGCTAACCGAATCTACTACGTAGCTAACCAGATTTCCGAAGGGGAAACCGGGGGACCGACTATCATCATAAACTACCGCAAAGAAATGCAACGGGGCAGAGATTTATACCTCGGGTGCTCGGCTAGAGCTCTCAGATGATATAGAAAGAAATAATGATAATCCCGTAGCGGCGTCGACGTCGAAAACGCCGAAATCCAAAGATAGGCATGCTGACCGGAATAAACGCCGTGAAGGACAGCGACGTCAGCAACAGATCCGGACAGCGGGGTTCCGCTGTGGACAGCGAGGAGAACCCCGCGGATCTGGACATCGGGGTGCGCCGCGAAGCGCTGGACTCGCGAAAGAGGGGGCCGCGGACGGCGGGGGCCGCGCTCTGGACGGGGAGGCGCCGGCGGATCTGGCCGGAAAGGGGGCGCGGGAGAGGGTCCGCGGGCTCGGGACGCGCGCGCCGGAGAGAAGGCCGCGCGGGGCGGGGGTGGCGACGGCCTCGGGTGGCCGGCCGAAGATGGTCGGGGGGTGTGAGTTTTCGTGGAGAGGGAAAATGGGTTGGGGTAGTTCTGTGTGAAATGGATTTGGAAAAAGTGAAATTCCAGAGAGAGAGAGGGAGTAGAGAGATGAGGCTCTGAGAATAAAATGAGAGGAAGAGATGAGAGTGTATTTGTTCTCTCTGTGAGTGAAGAGGGAAAAGAATAATGGAGTTTTGACTTCTGTGATGGGTGAAGTACGTGGGAGAGAAGTGGGAAAATAATAAAGGAAAGTGGGGTGTCTGTTTGTGGAGTAGAGGAGTTGACGGGAGGAAAAATAGGTAGTACTTACCAATTCTTAGGGAGTGGGTGCTGGTCCTACGGGACCAGCCTAAGACTGGATTTTTATTTTTATTTTTATATATTTTTTTTTATACCTAAACCAAATCCAAAACAGAAATTGAGAAATAGAAAGAAGGGATTGGGCTCGGGCTCGGGTCTGGATCCGAAAATCAAAGGTCCTTGTTATTATTATTTTCAAAATCCTTTTACACCCAAATAATATATTTAATATTAATATTTAATAATAATAATTTTAGAAAATACTAATCATAATAATACTTAAACACTAATAATTAAATATGAAAACAATGGGTTTCACAATCTTCCCTCCTTAGAAAATTTCGTCCTCGAAATTTAAGTAAGGTTAGAAAATTCAAACAGGTACGGGTACTGCGCCCGTAACTCAGGTCCAACCATAAAATTTCCAAGGCAGTCATGGATGAGACGGTTTAGGGACAAGTTTCATTTATGGTGACATCCATGCAGAATGAATACAAACGCGAACCAAAGTACACGAGGTTGATCAGACCATCATGTACCGGTCCTGATTAGACAATATATTAGTAGGTGCACCCAATAAAATATCATCATGATCAAGCTTGATTTAATGAGATAGCTTGCAAAACTAGGCTAACTTAGCAGCATTAGTCAAATTTAGAACGGGAAAAAGAAAAGATAAGGAATAGGAGTTTAAGTGATGGCTCAAATTCTGATTTTTCTTCTCATCTCTGACTAGGCTTGCAACTGGTTTCTCTGGGACTGAAAGGTTGAGTCCAAACTTGAGCTCTGAATTATCCAAAATGTGACTCGGATCCGAAGTGTAGCATTTGAGCTATGACGTAGAAGGCGTTGCACACTCTCAAAATTAGCTGGTAGAGCTAACTGGTACGCTACTTTCAACTCGTCTTAAACTTCAAATGGCCTGATGTACCTGGCCTCAATTTCCAGCTCCGTCAAAACTGATTGTTCCTCTGGTCGGAGAAACTTCACCAAATGCAATTTGGTCTTCCCAAGACCTACCAAAATTTAAGACGCAAATCTCAATACATCTTCAAGCGTCTGGATTGACCTCTCTGATTGCTCGTCCCGCGGTACTCCATGAATCCGGTAGATGTGTTTCTCATACAATGCTGCCTACTTCTTAGTGGATAAACCAACTTTGAAGGAAAAATAAAGTGTGTTGACTTAGTCAGTCGGTTTATTATAATCCAATTGGTGCCCTACCCTCCTTGGGAACAAGACAATCCTTACTCAAAGTTCATTGTTATATGCTTCTACTTCCACTCCAATTTGTCCAGCGGCTCCAACAAACTTGTTGTCCTCTTGCTAAATTCCTCATGTTGACAAATTCACATCTAATCCCATACCTGGAATTTGTCCTCCTTTATTCTATAACACCAATCAATTGAGGCATATTCCGATACATCTTATTATCTCCTGAATTTATGGAATACTGCGACTGGTGCATTTCTTACATCAACTCGTTTCTCCATTTGTCAGCCGATACGCAAAGTCTCGTACCATTCTTCAGAGTTCCAATGCTGATCAATTTAGAAACCCTCAAGTGTTCCTGCCAACACTTGATCTCTAAGCCTACAAAGTGCCTTGTTTTGAAACTACGTTCTCTTGATTTTTGTCCCTCAGCCTCGAACTTCATCAATACTGAATCAGCATCCAGCTCCGTCCTTCTATCTCCAGGTAGTATAACCTCCAGTCCAAACTTCTCGATGTCGGAATGGTACTGCAGGTTGATGTCGAAAACCTTCATCTGCTTCAAACATCTTCTTAGTCCAACATTCAGCCCTTTCTGAGTGAAGACATATTTCAGACTTTGGTAGTCCGTATATTTTCACTCCCTTTCCATAAATTCATGCTTCCATAGCTTCAAAGTAAAGATAATTACAGCAATTCAAATTAGGTGTGGGATGATTCTTCTCATGAGTCTGTAGTTGCCTACATGTGTAAGCAATTACTTTCCCATATTGTTGAAGAACGCAGCCCAGTCCTTTTTCAGAGGCATTACTGTAAATTAAAAATCTACCGGTTCCCGCGGGTAGCGCAAGGATTGGTGTAGTGGTAAGTCTCTTCTTCAGCTCCTCAATGCCGCCTGGCAAACTTTCGTTCAGATGAACTCTTCATTCTTCCAAGTGTGCTTCGTCATTGGCTCAGCAATCTTGGCGAAATCCTTCACGAACTTCTGATAGTAGCCGGCCAAGTTCAAGAATCTTCCGAATTGAACTTGGGGCGTAACACTTTTCAACAACAGCTATCTTCCATCGAAATTTCTTCTTTTGACAACATGGCCAAAAGTCCACCTTGTCAAAATCCACGTTCAGATAACTTACCATAAAACTTCTTTTTCCTCAAAGTTTCCAAAACTTCCTCAGGTGTTCCTTATGCTCTTCTTCAGTCTTCAAATATATCAGAATGTTATCTATGGAGAAGATAAACTGATTCAAATACTCATAGAAATCTCTGTTCATGAGATTCATGAACACAGCAGAAGCATTTGTCAGTCTAACGTCCTGACCACAGAAAACTACCCTTACTTGGTATTTGAACGCCGTCTTGGAAATGTCCTTTTTCCTGACTTTGATTCGATGGTAGTCAAATCTTAAGTCAAACTTTGGAACACCCTAACTCCACACAACCAGATCAAACAGATCCTCGATCCGGGCAGAAAGTACTTGCTCTTTAGTGTCTGGTAATCGATGCACATCCGTATTGTTCCATCCTTCTTGGGCACAAACAAGATAGGTGTTACCCAGGGTGAAACTCCGTTACGAATGAATCCCAGAGCCTTCAGTTCATTGATCTGGTCCTTCGTCTTCTTGGCCACCTTCGGGTTGACTCTGTAACATCCTTTAGAATTTAGGAAAAGAGCCGGGGACTAGGTCAGGGGTGAATCCTATGTCTAGATCTGGGATAATCCGGGGAGACTATCAGGGAAACATCTGCCATAAGGGTGTAATTTCTATTCATGTGGAGAATTACAGCAAAAACTCTTATGATTGATCTAGGGGCATCCTGATACAACTTCCAAAAAGATGATGCTATTCAGCAGTTCTAGGTACTATTCTTCATGGTTCTGGCTCTTATATGAGCAGTCTCCAACTGCTTCCTTTTCTATGAACCTCGAGTATGCATCATGCCTTATTGTAAGGGGCAGGGTCTGCTGGATAGAAAGAGGGTCCCTAGGTTGTGGCCTAACAGGTGTTGCTGGGTTATGAGCTCTAGTTTGATAGAAAGATAAGGGCAGTCCTTTACCCGATGTTCAGCAGATCCACATGCCAAACATTGTCCCAATCTCTTGCGGCAACTAACGGCCTGATGACCAGGCCTCTTACAATAGTTACAAACCCATAGCTTCTTACGACAAGGCTGCCGGAAAGTAGAGTACTTGATGGGACCCAATTATCTTCTAGATTCAGGGGTATCCTTCCTAGGACAAGGTTCTGCTCCAACTTGATTGGAAATAACTAAGGCTACATCATGACGTTCTTCATGTCTTCTCTCGTGATATTCTTCTGTTCCTACTGGGCTTCATCTTGAGCTTTCTGGATCTCCAGGGTTTCTTGAAATAGGGCAACCATTTGGAAGATATTTGCTGGTACTGGTAGAGCAACAAAAATGAATACTCCACCAAGGAAATGCAACTCAGTTTGAGATGGGGTTAGGAATCGCCAGTGTAGGGAAAACTTCACTGGATGCACTATGAGGACGGTCAAACAGTCGCAAGGGAAAAGACCCTGGGCTTGGTTGAGGAGATGGGGTATGATCCGGAGATGACACCTCATCGCCAGCAGGATTCGGTCAGCGGTCAATCTCTGGAAGGTTTAGGACGCACACATAAGCAAGGTAGCCTACCGGTCTATAATCAAGCAAAAATATTTATTTATATATGAATCGGACCTATGTCGTGACAAATCAATGTTCTAGTGTTCTAATTGTTTCTAGGTATGTTTTCCTAAGTTGTTGTTTGTTGTGGACCTGCATGGGCCACCACTGAAAACATGTCACGACCCGATCCCAAGTTATTAGGTCGAACCGGACCATGCCCAGCCTGCACCGTGGTGAGACGGCGGCAGTAAGCTGTTCCATTTGCAGGTATTCACAACAACACATGTACATTTGTCACAACTGTTCTATTCGAAATTGAAACTTTGTTTAATAAATATTCAGAAGTACAACTGGAAAGGAAATGCTGAAATAAACTACAAACTCCAAATAAAGAAAAATACAGAAAGGGAAACTATCCAAGCATCAGGCTCAGCAGTCCCAGGATCAGCGTCCTCCAGAGACGGCTCTGGTACCATCGCAGGGTAGAGTACCGGGTCATAATAGCTATTATAGTATAGCTCATCATCCTCAGTGTTACCTAAAATGTTGTCTCCAGTCAGGAGGGAGCAAAGTACAATTCATGCTAATTAAATAGTTAAATAAGAAATAGAATCATGCAGTTCTAAACAGCTTTTAAAACAGGTTTGTTACAGTAGAAAACAGTATTTTGAACAGGTAATGACATATGACCGGCTTGGGTTTGTTACAGGAGGGATAATGGGTTTTGTTACAGTAGTGGTCATAATCATTACGCTATTCCCCAGTCCCTAGTAGTTACAGTACAGTACTCTCGGTGAGAGTTTCGTGTTTGAGTCGTGGTTTAGACATGCAGTAAAACGATTAAGTAAATAACTGTAAGCTAACATAAACTATACTTGCCTCAATTGAATGACTGGAAAGACGGGTTGATACCGAGGAGGAACGTCAGGTGTATCTTCGAGTTCCTACAGTTGAGAACTCGACTCAGATCCTTGAATAACCAGTCTAAGTGTGCTAGTTGCAATCTCTAGTAGTAAGTCCTAGTCAGGTTTTAAGTTGTATTAAGTTACAGCTAACGATTACGTCGCATGCTACGTGCGTTGATTTAAACCGGTTAATTTGATTATTTGAAAAATAATACAAGGACCAATTAACTTTGGAAAACTTTGTGTTTTTGTAATATATCTATAAAAATATAGTTTTTAGTGATAAATCATGAACTAGTTATTCTACTAACATTTTATCCATTTATTTAATTCCTAATTAATGATTACGTTCTAACTACGATTACACGTCCAAATCAAACCACCCAAAATCAACATCAACCCAGAAAAGAAAGTAAAACCTACACTATACAATACATGGGCACAGCTAATCATCCTAGAGTTATGGGCTTATTCCCTGTACAATTCTTTTTACATCAAATAAGAGAAAATGATTTAGTTATTAAATAAAATGCAGTAGATAAATAACTATAATAAATAGCTTAAACATTTAAATAAAATAATTTAAATTAAAAGCTGGAGTCTCAGACTCGGTCCATCATCAAATCTAGCTAATACCTCAACGCCCGGTCGGACCGGTGCGTTTGCATTTCGCTAGGGCCCACAGACCGGTACGATCATCGCCCGAAAATCAGTTTTAAATTCATTTTCCGAAAACCAAATTTGAAATCAAAATAAATAAAGTTTTGTAAAAATTTGGGCAGCATTTCCTCTATTTCGGGACAACCCAAAACTGGAAAATGTGCCACAAAACCTGCAATTGTTCCAACCAAATAATAATCCCAAAAATATATCCACCGAAATAATTTTCCAACCACCAGAACCTTCCCGAAATACCCGAGAAATCCAAAACCAACCAACAACATACAAAAACCCAGCAGACAAAATCACAGAATATGCTAACGCAGCTAACCGAATCTACTACGTAGCTAACCGGATTTTCGAAGGGGAAACCGGGGACCGATTATCATCATAAACTACCGCAAAGAAATGCAACGGGGCAGAGATTTATACCTCGGGTGCTCGGCTAGAGCTCTCAGATGATATAGAAAGAAATAATGATAATCCCGTAGCGGCGTCGACGTCGAAAATGCCGAAATCCAAAGATAGGCACGCTGACCGGAATAAATGCCGTGAAGGATAGCGACGTCAGCAACAGATCCGGACAGCGGGGTTCCGCTGTGGACAGCGAGGAGAACCCCGCGGATCTGGACAGCGGGGTGCGCCGCGAAGCGCTGGACTCGCGGAAGAGGGGGCCACGGACTGCGGGGGCCGCGCTCTGGACGGGTAGGCGCCGGCGGATCTGGCCGGAAAGGGGGCGCGGGAGAGGGTCCGCGGGCTCGGGACGCGCGCGCCGGAGAGAAGGCCGCACGGGGCGGGGGTGGCGACGGCCTCGGGTGGCCGGCCGAAGATGGTCGGGGGGTGTGGGTTTTCGTGGAGAGAGAAAATGGGTTGGGATAGTTCTGTGTGAAATGGATTTGGAAAAAGTGAAATTCCAGAGAGAGAGGAAGTAGAGAGATGAGGCTCTGAGAATAAAATGAGAGGAAGAGATGAGAGTGTATTTGTTCTCTCTGTGAGTGAAGAGGGAAAAGAATAATGGAGTTTTGACTTCTGTGATGGGTGAAGTACGTGGGAGAGAAGTGGGAAAATAATAAAGGAAAGTGGGGTGTCTGTTTGTGGAGTAGAGGAGTTGACGGGAGGAAAAATAGGTAGTGCTTACCAATTCTTAGGGAGTGGGTGCTGGTCCTACGGGACCAGCCTAAGACTGGATTTTTATTTTTATTTTTATATATATATTTTTTTATACCTAAACCAAATCCAAAACAGAAATTAAGAAATAGAAAGAAGGGATTGGGCTCGGGCTCGGGTCTGGGCTCGGGCTCGGGTCTGGGTCCGAAAATCAAAGGTCCTTGTTATTATTATTTTCAAAATCCTTTTACACCCAAATAATATATTTAATATTAATATTTAATAATAATAATTTTAGAAAATACTAATCATAATAATACTTAAACACTAATAATTAAATATGAAAACAATGGGTTTCACAGGTCTGTGGGGCTCGACGAGAGGGAGGAGGCTCGGTCGGTGATAACCGGACAGGGGTGGAGGTTGGCCGTAGGATTGTGGTTTGTGATGTGTGCTGGGTTGAAGGCGGCGAGATGGTGGAGGTGGAAGGCTGTGGCAAATTTTGGTTTAGGGTTAGGTTTTTGGAGATCGAAAATTAGAAATTTGTATCATGTCGGGGTTGTCGACATGAGAGAGAATAATGTATATGTAAAAATAATGGAATAAGAATTTGGATGGACACAGACACGATGCACACACGAGAATAAAAATATTTGTGAAATAATTATGGCTTGTGGAGAAATGATGGAGGAGTACCTGCCTATTTATAGGATGTGGAAATTCCCAATTGGATATGGACTAGGAATATTTAAAATCCAATTAGATAATTCATGTATTAATTAAAATCCATCAAATCCAATCCAAATCTAAATCCAATTAAATCTAATTAAATTCTTTTAATTTAAAATCAAATCAATTTCAAATATAGATATTAGTTTACTATTTAAATGTATCCATGGAATCAAATCAAAATTTAAATTGTCATAAATATTTTGAAAATATATTTTCCAAAAATGCTAATAATAATAATTTCGAAAATGATACTATTTATTTAAAAATAAGGTAATAAATAATTATGATATATGTATGGACAAATAATATTTACATAATATATTTTTCTAGTATACAATAAAAAAATTATTTATTATTAGTAGTTGAAGGCCCTTTTAAAAAGAAAAGAACAAACTTAGCAATTCTTGTATGATAGCAAAGTATTTATTATATAAATTATTTGGAACTATAAAAATTAAAATTAAAATATTTTTCTAAAAATATATACGCCTGTCCATATTCGTACTCGACGAGCAATTACGAAATACGTCGTTTGCGCACAACGTACAATACGACTACGTGACGTATAATACAAAAAATTTAAATCAGTACCAAAATCGATATAAAAAAATATAGTAGAAATTTAGGGATTTTACATCCTACCCAACTTAAAAGAATTTTGTTCTCGAAATTAGGAATTCGTAGGGGGTGAGAAGACACAAGGGGGTATCGATGGAAAATAATTGATAACAAATCATGCCATAAGAAATCACGATCTAGATCATAGAAAATAATACGGTATTGTCATGGGTAATGAATGAGGGTCACGATTAAGAGAACGAAATAGATTTACTTAAATTAAGCGATTAGAGGGTCTTGATAGGACTGAGTAGTTTGGGATGAAGATATAGCAACATCGAGTGAGAATGGTCATAGTCGATGGGAAGGTTAGAGGAAGTTCTAGTATGACGCTTTCGTCCTCCTAAAACAGGTGAGGGTGAAGCAATATAGAGTTTGAATGAGGCGTTATCGAATACGAACACGTGATTCAAGGATGACCGGAAAAAAAATTCAAAAGGAGTTGCCAAGGCAATCGCGAATGGGACTCTTAGAGGACAAGTTTAGCTATGTCCCCATCCACGTAGAACGATAGATAAAAGCGAACCAAAGTGCACTTGGTTGATCAGACCATCATGCACCGGTTCTGATTAGACAATATGTTAGTGAGCGGCCGCTCAAAAGCATATGCCTTGATCAAGCTCGATAAAGAATTAGCTTGCAAATACTAGACTATATTAGCATCATTAATCTAGATAGTAAAACATAGGCACGATGGTAGATGAAATAAAAACAAATATGAATAGTCTAAGAGTCATAAGGATCTAAGTCTTGTTTATACCGTCATTCTACGGTCTTATTGACCAAGGCTTGGTTGACCAAATAGGTTACATTCCTCTAGTCTCTATGTCTAGATAATACTATTTGTATTCCCTTAATGGTCAAGGGTGTGTCAGGTCGTGGGGTATTCTATCCAACTTAAAGAATCAAGCTAAGGTTGTTTGGGACATCTAACTAGTAGGGTTAATCTCTAGCATGCGCGAAGGAAAGAAAAGAATAATGATAGGAGGAATCAAGCAAGATGCAGTCGATGAGTCGAACGTTAGTTCGAACATGGAATCGAGGAAGGAGGTCAAGTATGTGGATGAGATCCTAGACTTCCAATCCTATACGCAGGCTTGTTTGGTACGGTAAAGTAACCAAATAATTTATCTCGACCTGCATGGGCCACCACAAAAATATGTAACGCCCCAGTCGCAAAATACGTAGGACTAGGAACGTAGACATGCCAGCCGTATAATAAATATACGTAAGCTGTAAAATGCAGTAGAACCAAAACTAATCTCATCCACACAAAAATAAAGGAATAAAAGATATCATATAATGATAAAGAATTGTCTTGATACAATATATTGGGCGGAGACAAATCCACTACCAACAAGTAATAGAAAATACATGAAAATGAAATAAATTTGGCGAGCGAATCGAAGACGATCCAAATGCAATCATCCTCGAGGAAATAGCGATAACACCTGCGAAAGACAAGGCACACACCTGGCGAGATAACCAGGTCCTCAGAGGGACATAACAAGACACATAATATCATGCCAATAACTGAATAAATAAAGCTCAACATAAAAGTATATGTGACTACTAAAATAAAGGTCCTTAACCATTCTATGTGATCAGGCAATTTGAAGACAACGTTCCACACAAGGGCTCCCGAGACTAGAAATACGGTGCGTTAGCGTTTCAACCGAGACGCTAGTGGCATCTAGAGAAAAGTAACAAATAAATGCACGACACACTAGCTCTCGGGTGAGTCACTAACGGCAGCTAGAGGAAAGTAAATGCACGGCCCATTAGCACTCGACTGAGTCACTAAGGGCGTCTAGAAAAAAGTAAACGAGTGAAAGCCCCTACGCCTAATAGCTGTCTTCACCCTCCCTATGCACTACTCGTGCTGAATCCACACCACGATATTCTTAATAACTGCTAAGTCTCCTAGACAACTATATTAGGAGTTATACCCTAACGCTCGTCCTATACGCACCGATGTATGGTCGGTACGTAAGTCCGAATCTATATGAGACACGTGACATCGTGGCACAAAGGTGTCAGGCCAATGAATGCGACACAAACAAAGGTGGTCCCTTAACTCTAGGCTAAATACATAAAGAAAACTAAAATATATTAATTTGCAACTACATAGGATTTTGAAAGAACAACTTATAAGAAATAAAACATGCATGATATTGAGCAAGAAATTAAACAGCGAAGGCAAGGTGTCTTGCCTGGTGGGTCGCCTGGGGTGGTGCGATGCTCCGACAAGTCCTGTTTGTCCAATAGCCATGTCGATGCAACATGGTCCGAATTTGCGAGAAAATAGAGTGTAGGATTAGAAACGATTAAGGATGTTTACCGAAAGGAGTTGGAGAAATAAATACTTAAATACTATTTTTAGAAAATATTTTTATAATATTTTTATTAGTGAAATATTTTATATAATACTTAAAAGTGGAGAACTGTTTTAGCCAAGGCAACCCTAGGTTTGTCGATATATAGAAATTATAGGTAGAAAATAAGTATTGGTAAAAATTATAATTCTAGTTAAACCATTTTAGAACCAAAACCTACTTTTGCAAAGTAATTTATTTAGATATATAATTAGCTTTTCTAAACCAAATTTGATGATAGATGTGAGACTAGGCCCAAACTAATAAATTTTGTTTACACAATATCTTTTCAAAAATATTTAATAATCATAGTAATAACAAAATAAAATTTTACAATTTACAAATATTTATTATACTATAACTCATTTATATCAATGTATCAAAACTACTACTAATAATATTTGTAATTAATGATACTGTTATAATAATAATAATAATAATAATAATAATAATAATAATAATAATTAAAATAATAATGATAAATCCTAATTTATACTATTCTCTTCAGTAACCCATTTTCTTCAGTAACAAGTGAGAGAGAGAGAGACATGGGAAAGTAGGAAATCGAGAGTCGGGTTCTCACCTTGGTCGCCATCGGCGGGCGACGGAAGGCGGAGCCGGCGCCGACGTTTGGTGGAGGCAGCGCGGAGGGAGGAAGGAGAGGCGGAGACGAGGTCGGGCGGCGCGCGCACGGCACGGAGGTGGCCAGGCGGAGCCGGATCTGAAAGAGGGTCGGCGGAAAGGAGTCGCGGTGGCGTCTAGCCCGGCTGCGGTGGCACACGGAGGAGCGACGCCTGAGGTGCGGCGGAGGGCAACTTCAGAGGAGGTCCAGTGGGGGAGAAGCTCGCCGGTGGACGCGCATAGCGGTCTGGCTGCGGCTTGGCACCGAAGGCTACGACTCGGTCGACGATGGTCGATGCGCCAGTGGAGGCTCGGCGCTCGAGGACAACCGGCTATGGTCGTCGTTCGCGGAGAGCGCGCGCCATGGCTCTCAACTGTTCGAGCCACGGTCACCGACGAAGTGGCTTGACTGCTCACTGTGGCTCGAAGTTTGGCAGTCACTGCCGCGCTTGGCCATGGCACGGCACTGTGATGTTGGTTGAGCTCGGCGGGGGGTTCGACTGCGAGTTCCAAATGGTGGCGAAGATGGGGGCGGACGAGGCACGGCATAGGAGGAGCACATGTGAGGTGATGCGGTGCACAACTTTTGGCTGGGATGTCGATGACGAGAGTTACGGAAGAGAGGATCCTTTGGCGGCTTCGCCAGAGGCGAGCAAAGATAGACGGAGATGGAAGCTCGTTGGTCAGTCAGGTTAGGGTTTCCCCTCTATTTTTGTTCATCTGGTGGTTTGGGTTTTCGATGATGGTAGTGACGGAGATAATGACAGTGGAGGCGGTGGTTCTGGTGTACATGGGGGTGGCGACGTGGAGGTGAGAGGGAGTTCTATCGCTGGAAGGCGAGGGTGGTGGTTGTAATGGTGGCGGAGATACTTGTGGTTAGCCAGGGGAGATAGAAGGGTGGTGGATGTAATGGCCAGGAAAAAGGGATTGGTGTTGGCAGCGGTTGTATTGCGGTGACGGGGAGGTCTGTAGGGCTCGACGAGAGGGAGGAGGCTCGGTCGGTGATGACCGAGCAGGGGTGGAGGTTGGCCGTAGGTTTGTGGTTTGTGATGGGTGCTGGGTTGAAGGCGGCGAGATGGTGGTGGTGGAAGGCTATGGCAAATTTTAGTTTAGGGTTAGGTTTTTGGAGATCGAAAATTGGGAATTTGTATTGTGTCGGGGTTGTCGACATGAGAGAGAATAATGTATATGTAAAAATGATGGAATAAGAATTTGGATGGACACAGACACGATGTTTAAAATCAAATTAAATCTAATTAAATTCTTTTAATTTAAAATCAAATCAATTTCAAATATAGATATTAGTTTACTATTTAAATGTATCCATGGTATCAAATCAAAATTTAAATTGTCACAAATATTTTGAAAATATGTTTTCCAAAAATACTAATAATAATAATTTTAAAAATGACACTATTTATTTAAAAATAAGGTAATAAATAATTATGATATATGTATGCACAAATAATATTTACATAATATATTTTTCTAGTATACAATAAAAATATTATTTATTATTAGTAGTTGAAGGCCTTTTTAAAAAGAAAAGAACAAACTTAGCAATTCTTGTATGATAGCAAAGTATTTATTATATAAATTATTTTGAACTATAAAAATTAAATTTAAAATATTTTTCTAAAAATATGTACGCTCGTCTATATTCGTACTCGACGAGCAATTACGAAATACGTCGTTTGCGCACAACGTACAATACGACTACGCGACGTATAATACAAAAATTTAAAATCAGTACCAAAATCGATAAAAAATATAGTAGAAATTTAGGGGTTTTACACATGGGCAAGCCAAGGCTATGCCAAGCCTTGGACGATGGGACCGTGCATGCTTTATGAAGCATTCATGCGGGCGACGCCTATGACTTAGGCTAACTCTTGGCTTTGCGGTGAATACCAACTTTCCTTCTCCCAAGCCACGGAACGAAGGATCGAGTGTCATTTTCAAAGCACGCCGTGCACCAACTCTAAGCCGACCGTTGGACCTTTCCATATTCTAACTCAATTCAACCCGTCGAGATTATTCCCTTTAGCTATGTGGATTCGTCTCTTTTATTATCAAACCTACTTGTGCAAGTTTAAATACACGATTTATTATGTGAAGGCTAAGATGAGGCAAGTTCACCGAAATTACCCCACCTGAGCGAGCGATCGCCTCGACCGAGCGATGTTTCCGAGTAGCCGTTGCAAGGCTAAGTCCGAACGTCGTCGGTATTTCGATTCCTCCGATTGACTGAGCGGGACGGGGCACTACATCATACACCACTCAGAAAAAGTTTCGTCCTCGAAACTAACTGAGTACTTACTCATTGACTTATCACTCGACATTCAATGACTCTCGCGCACATTTCTCCAAGGCATTTCTCAAATCCGAGCCACGTTCGTGCTACCCTCAATCTTTTCTTCAAAACTTACAATCTTAAAAATCCTCGACACCTTTTCGTTCCTCAAATCTTATTTTGAATTCAACGTATCACTTGGTTGGATCGTGCATATATTCCAGGCGTCCCCAAAATACATGTATTTCAGCCAAGCCTTGTGATAGCAAATTCCAACATCACCACTCGAGTCGGATCGTACACAAATTCGGGCGTCCCTGATATACGTGCATGTCAACCGAGCCTCGTGAGTGGTGCCTCCACAATTTCTATCGCTCCGTACCGGAATGTCTGCCTAACCGCTAGGCTATGTCTTTCCGTCAGTATTGGAATTATAGTTCCCAAACAACAATATCAATGCTGACCCCATCCTAAGGTCAAACTAAGTTGATAGTACGGGATTTTCTACCCAAGCTCGCATCACTCCGATTTCTAAACATCGAGCATCGATTTCCTACTCATATTCCAACTTTCGTCGCACGGAATCCGAGTCATTCAGCAAAGCCATCCTATGACAACTTACGTTCAACCAATTCCACAACATCTCAATATCGCTCGTTCAACAAACCATCTTCGTATAGTCTATCTCTTCGAATACGTTCAACATAATCCTCCTATCTATCCTTCTCAATTCAAGCACGCTATGACGTAATTTGTCGCTAAGCAAAATTTCACATTCCACATTTCCTAAGTCATCTATTCAAATTCACGTAATCGATCATAAGGTCGTCTAGCTTAACAATATATTGTGCCCCGATCTCACGCGAGTCAGATTATCCACGGTGGGCATGAATCACCATGCACGCTCCCGCGAGATAATCATTCTCATCGGGACGTCACTCTTGTTTTTGTGTCTAGACTAATTTATTTTCGATGCACGGATTGGACCTACTCAATCCTCAAGTTTTACTACCAAAATACAGTAAATTAGCGACGGCACATTAGCGACGGAAAACTTTCGTCGGCGTTAGCGACGGATTTGCGATAAATAACCGACGGCGTACCGACGACAAGCCGATACAATTTTTATTTTATTTTAAGGGGGAGAAAAGGTCGCTCATCCGTCGCTAGGGGGTCGGAGATATAGCGACGGATAAGTAGCCGTCGCCATGCAGTCGATTATTTGGCGGGAATTGTTGAGAGAAATGGTGGGACAATTCTTCAACTACGTAGCGACGGATGTTCCGTCGGAAAGTATCAAAAAGAGCGACGGCCTAGCGACAGGTTTTATCCGTCGCTAAATAAAGGGCCTAGACTTAAATTGAAACGACGGGAGAAACTTTTCATTCCTCCCAAATTTTATTCTCTCTCCTCTCTCTCTCTCCCGCGGTGGTCGGCGACCTCACTCTCCTCTCTCTCTCTCCCGCGGCGGTGATCGGTGACCTCTTCTCTCTCTCTCTCAAAGGTAATCTCTCTCTCTCTTTCTCTCTCTCGGTGGTCGTGTGTGTCGTGGGCTGCCGGGGGTGTCGTGGGCGGCGGGGGCGGCAGAGATTGCGGGGGTGGCGCGCGCGGGGCAGCACGGGGCTGTGGCGGGGGGTGGGGGCAGCGCGCTCTGGGACAGCGGGGGCGGCAGGGGTGGCTCGCGCGGGGCAGCGCGGGGCTGGGGGACGGTGGGGGTGGGAGGTGCGGCGGGGGGTGGGAGGGGTGCTGGCGCGCGCGGGGCTGCGGGGGACGGCGGGGGGCAGCGCGCTCCGGGGCAGCGGGGGGCGGCGAGGGTGGCGCGCACGGGGTACAAATACAATGAGTAGTATCGTCGATATGACAAACCCTAGTTTAAGAAATAGGATATCGACGATATCGGTAGTATCGGCAGTTTCGAATCGGAGTATCGAATTTTTTGGTATTGGAAAACAAATAATTATCGGTAGTATCGGATTCTTTTACATGCTTTTACAAACTTATTATGCTTTCAACCTAGGTTCACAATATCGGTAACCCAATACCTTACCCTAATAAGGTAACCCGATACCTTTCCCTAATAAGGTAAACCCAATACCTTAGCCTACAATAGGGTAAACCACTTTACCTTAATGGTGAAGGTAAAACCAATATCCTAAGCTACCAACATTTGAATCCTAAGATACAAACATACCACTCTAATATCTAACTTCTAACCATCTATCTAACTATCAATATAAATTCTAACATCTATCTATACACTAATTCTAATATCTACTAGCTAACTCACATCTCTAACTAACCAACATATTCTAATATACTACTTGGTATCTCAAGTTACCAAGTATCTTAACTCTAATATATGAATATCTAACATAATCTCTAAAACTAAGATACTATACATATCCAATATATATCTATCTAAACTCTAAGCTATCATATCAAAACACACAATCTAATACACTACCATCTAACATATAAGCTATCTAACTTATATCTACTAACCTCATTCTAGACACTAACTTATTACTAACCATCTAACCGACTATCTTATACTTCTAGTATACTTATCCCAATATACTAACTAGTAGTAGGATACCAACATATATTTTCTAAATAACTCTAACATATGTTATATCTAACTAACAAAGACCCCCAATGTCGGCATCGGTCAATATTTGGTATCGGTCGGTATCGGATCGGAACATGCCAAACCGTATCGGTATCGGCCGATACTTTAAAGAAAATGCAATATGACAAACCCTAGTTTAAGAAATAGGATAAGAAAGTCTATTGCTTTATATATATATATATATATATATATATATATATATATATATATATATATATATATATATATATATCAACGTTCAAAGTATCGGTATCGGACTTTTCCTATGGGTATTGGTATCGGTGATATCGGTAGTATCGGACTATCGGACTATCGGTATCGGTATCGAACTATCGGACTATCGGTATCGGTATCGAACTTTCGGTATCGCACTATCGGTATCGGTATCGGTATCGCACTATCGGTATCGGACTATCGGTATCGGTATCGCACTATCGGTATCGGTATCGAAATATCGGTATCGGTATCGGTATCCATATGTACTTAGTATCGATCGTAGCAGATTAGTATCGGTATATCGGTTTGGTATAGATCGTATCGGATGGTATTGACCTTAGCGAATTAGTAATGTCCTATCCGATATGTATCGGCCGTATAGCTAGGATTCGTACCGGATCGATAAGGCCGGTACGAATCCTAGCTATACGGCCGATACATATCGGATAGGACGATACCAATTTGCTAAGGTCAATATCAATTTGATACGGCCTATACCAAACCTATAGACCGATACTAGTCTGATACGGTCGATACTAAGTACATCCGGCCTATATACTAGCGGATCCACCAGTTACATGATTTTATACTAATTCTGTTTAGTTTGTCTTACGATACAGATTTTCACATCCAATCTGTGATGGATCGTTATTTCATTGATCGTACATAGATGTACAAACGACAACACGATAGCAGAATAGGTATGAGTGACAATTTTCAGGCAGGTGTGGAAGTGTTTCTTAAGCATGCCATGAGCAAAGCTCAGTATATGGACGGTAACAAAATCAAGTGTCCATGTCGTAATTGTCGCAATAGACGTCACGAAGAAGTGGTGAGTGTAAAAGATCATTTGACCCGTAAGGGTTTCGTACGTGATTACGGCCTGTGGTCATCACAAGGTGAACAATATGCGGAAAGACAGGTTGCGAATGCAGCTACTTATGCTTTTGATGATAATGCTGCAACAGATTTTGTTGTCGAAGACGACGAATGCTCTGTTGATTATGGAGACCTGCAGAACCTTGTACGAGATATGGTGTACGATGCGACAGGACCTAATTTTGATCCGGAGGATCCTAATCCCGAGGCGAAGGAGTTCTATGATATGTTTCAGGATGCTGAAACTTCTTTATATCCTGGTTGTGAGCCACATTCCGTACTGTCAGTGATGATGCGGTTGTTAAACATAAAGTCCGATTTTAACTTGCCACAAACTTACTATGATCGGATTATATAACTAATCAAGAAGGTGTTACCGAAGGAATCAAAAGAGCTTCCAAAAACTTCTACAAGTCGAAGATGATGGTCCGATAACTGGGACTGGGGTACGAGAAGATAGATTGTTGTCGCAACGGCTGCATGTTGTACTACAAGGAGAACGAGGATATAGAAAGTTGTAGCTTTTGTAATACGGATCGTTACAAGCCAGTCAGGGGAAAAGAAAAGTCAACTAGAAAACGACGTCCTTACAAGTATATGTATTACTTGTCGATCATGAAGCACTTGCAGAGGATGCATATGTCTCAGAATACAGCAGAACACATGACGTGGCACAATAAAGAACGCACAAAGGACGATAGAGAATTGTCACATCCTTCGGATGGAGAGGCGTGGATATATTTCAATTTGCGTCATCCATATTTTACTGCAGAGCCTAGAAATGTACGTCTGGGGCTATGTTCTGATGGCTTCGTCCCTTTTGGGTAGTCGGGATCTCAATACTCCTGTCGGCCGGTCATTCTGACCCCTCACAATCTGCCACCATAGATGTGTATGAAGACTCCTTATATGTTCTTGATAGCTATCATACCGGGTCCCAAAAATCCGACAAAAAATATCAATATATATTTACAGCCGTTGGTGGATGAGCTGAAACAGCTGTGGGAGATCGGCATCGCGACCTATGATATTTTCAGGAAATAGAACTTTCAGATGAGAGCTTCACTGATGTGGACAATCAATGATTTTTTCGCATACGGTATGCAGTCGGGATGGAGTACTCACGGCACCATATCTTGTCCGATATGCATGGAAAATAGTAAGGCATTCCGCCTTAAGCATGGAGGAAAAACTTCTTTATTTGATTGTCATCGTCAATTTCTGCCCGCGAGTCATCCTTGGAGAAAGAACAAGGACGCGTTCAGAGCTGAAAAACAAGAATTTTCTCATCCGCCTGCCAGATTGTCGGGATACGATATTTGAAAAGATGTAAAGGACTTGCCCACTGTAATAGAAGATCCATCGAACAATCGTATCGATGGGTTCAGATAAAGCCATAACTGGACCAAACGGAGTATCTTCTGGGACTTATCATTTTGGACAGATAATCTTATAAGGCATAATCTTGATGTTATGCATATCGAAAAGAATGTTTTCGATAATGTCTTCAATACCGTCATGGATATTAAAGGAAAGACGAAGGACAATCCAAAAGCAAGACAAGACATTGCCGAGATATACAAGCGTCCTTATCTGAACTTGATACAAAGGAGAGCTGCTGGACAATTAAGTAAGCCGATAACACAATACACATTGAGCAAGGAAGATAGATTAATAATCTGCAAGTGGGTATCTACTTTAAGATTTCCCGATGGCTATGTGTCGAATTTGTCTAGATGCGTTGATCTCAATGAACGCAAGCTAACGGAAATGAAGAGTCATGACTGCCACGTGTTTATGAAAAGATTACTGCCCATTGCTTTGAAAGATTTGTTGCCTTCTGCTGTATGGGTTTCGTTGGCCGAACTATCTATATTCTTTAGGGATATTTGTTCAACTAAATTGATTGTGCAACACATGGTTGAACTTGAGGAGAAGATTATCTTAACAATTTGCAAGTTGGAGAAAATATTTCCTCCTGGCTTTTTCGACAATATGGAGCATCTACCGATTCATCTAGCATACGAAGCCCATATCAGTGCATTTGTTCATTATCGATGGATGTACCCATTTGAAAGGTACATAAAAATTAATATAATTTAATTTGAATTTTAGTGGGTTTTAAAATTCATTCTTAATTCTCAAGATAATTTGACTCTCTAGATACCTACACCATATAAAGAAGAAAGTTGGCACCAAGGCTCATATAGAGGCTTCGATATGCGAAGCCTATCTTATCGAAGAGGTGTCAAACTTCTGCTCCATTTATTTTGATACTCATGTTAAGACAAATCAAAATAGATTGACGAGGACGTTAAGGATGGAGGTATATTCAATGTAAGGGGTAAGCCTGTTGGGGCTAGTAAAAGACGGTGGTTGACAGACGACGAGTATGATGCTGCTCACCGATATGTCTTGTTAAACCATGACATACAAGAAGTGAGAGATTTGGAGAAGTAAGCAATACACATGCACTCGTTATAATCTCTAATTTGATGAAGTAAGTGACTACACTTATATATTCTTATTTTCTCTAATAGTGTATTTAGAAATGAAGTCAAAATGAGGACACCCGATATTACCGATGAGGGACTTCAAAGAGAGGTTGATTGTACATTTTCGTCATGGTTTCGCAAATACGTAAGTAACTGAGATTATAATTGAGATTATAAATATATAATCTAAAACATTTAAATTATAAATATTTGTTTACAGGTTTTATTGCCTGAAACAACACACACTCATGAGAGTGTTCGTTATCTGGCATTAGGATCGAAGAAGCAAATAAAGACTTGTCCAGGCTATGTCGTTAATGGCTTCAGTTTTAAGTTAACTCAGAATGCTATAAATGTCGAATTTATCAATGACGGCATCAGTACCAAGGATTCTGGTGTTTGCATAAAAGGCAC
Source organism: Iris pallida (assembly GCA_029216955.1). Classification (NCBI taxonomy): domain Eukaryota; kingdom Viridiplantae; phylum Streptophyta; class Magnoliopsida; order Asparagales; family Iridaceae; genus Iris; species Iris pallida. The sequence continues at coordinate 4,873,404 of JANAVB010001000.1, read as the reverse complement.
CATCTATGACGACGAGCCGGACTTTGACTATTATGGAGTGCTGCGGGATATTATAGATTTACAATATACTGGCCCATATGATAATGCAAGATTACTACATAGGAGAAAAGAGTTGGAAGGATTATGTCAAAACACACGGCTTAAAAAATTATGACATGTTAGTCTTCCGACACCGCGATAACATGATATTCACATTAAGGGTCTTTGACAAGGTGACATGTTGTGAAAAGATATATCCTTATAGTTCTCCTACGGATGTTGAAAAAAACCTCTGTACTTCCTCCGGGTCATGTCCCCGGCTGTGCTGCTTCCCCCTCATCTTCTTGCCGACTTCTTCTTCCCCGACTCTACACTTGAGGTGGATATCATATGTGACTGAGAGAGTCAAATAAGAAGAAGGGAAGTAGGGAGGAGCATATGGGTCCAGAGCTATGGTGGAGGAGAGGAGAAGGAAGATGCTTGATCAGAATAGAGGAATTGATGGATGGAAGAGAACTAGAAAGCACTGATCCTTCCTGTTGTGAGAACTGTGAAGAGTGAGGAATGAGAGGGGGGTCTTTGATTTTTGCGTTCATCATCATTAGAGGGAGCAGCACTGGAAAAGTTGTGACATTGATAGCATGAGAGAGGGAGAGGGGGAATGGAGGGAGGGAAGTGGCTGCATGCCTTTGGCTCACTCGAGCAGTATTTGTGCGTCAGATAAAATAGCAAAAATTCGATTTATCTCCAAGTGTGAGAACGGGTGGCTCAGAACACAACCCAAAATTTATTCTAGCATATATTAGTGTGAATTATCTACGTTCTGTACATATGGTGTAGTATATGTTCTTATCGTATCTAGTATCTAAAGTATATAACAGAATCAAGATGAACTCACATAATGTAATACTAAAACATCATCTACTACTATATAAGATATAGTGATAGGTTGTCGTATCATCATTGCCGAGGGATGAGGGTCGGTGGACAGTCAACTTTATCTATGGCTACATAGTTTCTACCTCGCCAGTCGAATGGCTGCAGGGACTATATCCTGATCACCATGTCGTATCGTAGATTAATGCAAATGGAGCTGGAGCCAAAATACAGAAACCAAAATACAAAATACAGAATCCAATCCCTGGGTTCGCCGAAAATACAAAACACAGTTCTAATTCATATGTGTTTTAAGTGTGAGAACGGATGGCTCAGAACACAACCCAACCGGAGAGGATACTCTGAGAGATCCATCTGAGTAAGACATACACTCAGAGAGATCACCTTTACAGAAGGGAGAAGGAAGATGAAAAAGAAGATGGAGTAAAGAAGGAGAAATTGGAGAATGAGCAAGTCCTAATTCCCAATTCCAAACCGAAATCATTTTCCTAAGACAAGTCCTCCCCTATCTATATTAATTACATATAATTTCTAATGGAGTTGAAGAAGCTATAGCACAAGTATTACACTCAAGTAATGTAAATCTGAAGAAAAAAATTCCTATACAGTTTTATTGTGAGACAGTTTTGACCTAATAAACTTCACTAAAATAAAAATATGTCTAAACGAGTTATCTAGGAAATTCGATGCCATTTTCGAAAACATATAATATGATGGTTATGATTTATGTACTAGGAGCTACAGGCTGTGCAACATGGATGAAAAATTCTGGAACGATATTCTAGAATTTATTTTATAGTATTTTCTAGATCAGTTTTAATGTAGCAGACGTTATTAAAATTGAAATATGTCTGAACGAGAATCAAAGAGGACTCGATAAGCTTTCCGATGATATATGATACAATAGGGTTTGAGTTTATATGGTAGAAGTTATGGGTCGTACAACATAGGTGTACAATTCTGGAATTGAATCAGGAATCCGGTGTACACATAATTTTGTACGACAGATTTGACCTATTAAACCCTGTCAAAATGAGAATATGTATGAAAAGAAATCGAAGAGGATTCGATAAGATTTTCAGTGGTATATAATATGATAGTATCTACATGTATATATTAGGAATTATTAACCGTACAATTTCATCGCCGAAACCTGGAAGTAATTTCTGTAATTTAAGGACACAGCATCTTTGTATCCTAATTTTCACCTATTAAACTTTATCAAATCCAAAATGTGTAAACATGTGTTTCATAGAAAATTTGATAAGCTTTCCAACGATATATAATATGATGGTATTCAGATTTATATGATATGAGTTATGCTATTTGTAAGTAGAGGATACATATTTGGGATTCTGGACAACTTAGTTTTGTGTTTTTATATAATTCTTATCTACTATATTAACTGCGTGTGACCGGTGTAGAGTTGTTCCAACGAAGGGGCTTTGACTCATTTCAATTCTACGGAGAGTTGCTCCGGTTCGGTTATATTACTGTGTTTGGAGCTCGAAATTCAAAGGAGACTCTGCCGAAATTTTCAATAATTTCGGGAGTTAGCTAAAGTTAGAGAATTCCTAGATTAGTAAAACCTAATTGAATAATCTAAGTTTATATCCAGCTTCCTAGTCACAAGATATTACCGTATGGTGTGTTATCTTTGACACACGAGATGGTAAAATAAGTTGAACAATTCATTGCCAACGATTATTACCATATGGCGTGTTGTTCCGACACACGAGATGGTAATGAATTGGATAATCTCTTACCAACAAGATATTACCGTATGGCATATTGTCTTTGACATACGAGATAGTAATTGAGTTGGAACATGATATTAGACATATGAGTTAATAGACTATTGTCTGTGTTTGTAGTTGCATCATAGGGTAGGAGAGAACAACTGGATCACGTCTATCGAAATCCTTGCAATATAATAACAACAGAAGAAGCTAATCAGTAGTTCCGCATCTTTAAGGCCTTCCGATGTCGGGGGCGAGGCCTAGCTCACCAACAGAGAACGGTCCAGTAAATTTCGAGAATAAAATCAAAATTTAAAAAGTTAATGTATACAAGTTTTCCGCAAGATGTGGGGGATTGGATCTAAGGCACCGTACCCAATCTAGACAACACCTGGTCCCGGATAAATGGGATTATTGTTGGAAAAATAGAGAATGATCGTGATCCAAATGTGTTCTCTAAACTGCATCATCATATAGAAAACTTGACTATGATTGTGGTAGTGAATTTAGATTGTTGTGATTGTGACGGTAGTCGTTATTTATGAATTATTAGGATTTAGTCGTAGGACGAACACTAAAGAAATTCACTAGAATGAGATCTAGTCAGAGTCAAATTTTAAGTTAACGTTATAATCCCTCATAATTAATTTCTCAATTTCTTTACTTTGGAATTTCGAGAATCCGATCATCTCAGTGATTCTCAATTTACTTATTTTATTTTCTCGTCTTTAACTGAGAACTTGCATGTCGTTTGGCGGTCCAGTATTTTCCACTAGATTTGTTGACATACTTCCAAGGAGCTACTGTTGTACATTTAAGAAAAGCTGGAGAACAAGAACGAGATGTGACGATTGAAGGCAATCATATTGAAATCAGATCTTCTTATCATCAATTCAGGTATATAAATATATAGTTATAATTTGATTAATAGTTGTAATGGGTGGAATAGTCCATTTCAAATTTATAGTTTCAGAATGTCCATTTAAATAATATTAATTTTATTTTGCCAATTATGACCTGTGATAACCTATCCTAGAACCTTACGGACGACAATCGCGAATATGGGTACTGGAGTATTCGTATGTCGCGTAGCCTGGAGATGATATTACGTACTCGGCTCGCCGTATTCTGGAAGTGGGGCGTAACAAAACGCAACCACATTAAAAGTGACATGAAGCACAATCAAATAATGCCATTAAACATGAGTACATATTATATATTAAACACAAGAGTTTAGTTATGTTCGACATATACACAAGCGAAAAGAGTATTCCTCTCTTTCATTGATATGAACAAAAGAGAGTATTTCTCTCTCCATATGCTACAAATGTAATCCTAACCAAAAAAAATTGTATATTGTATCGTTCATTAATGATACGTGAATCAGTGGTGGTGATGCCTAGGACTATATACAAGTTGGACTTGATGCTAAATCCATGTCCACCATCTAGTTGAGACATTGTATGACAGTTGAGACATTGTACGATGGAAAGAGTAACGTACACCCAGATAAAGACATGAAAAGGTCAGGACCGACCCTGGCCCAGAACGATCGTCCAGGACCCCATAAAATATGAGGACCCAAAATATATATATATATATATATATATATATATATATATATATATATATATATATATATATATATAATCTTGTATCTAAAATAGCTAATATGTAACAAGATCCTTTTTCAATACAAAATAAATGTAGTGTAGTGGTTGTTATGTTAACTTGCACGTTAGAGGTCCTTGTAACATTTTCTTAATTTTCTTTTATTTCAGTTTTTATTTTATTTTTATATTATATATGAGTCCCATTTATATGGACTCTATTTTTAAAGTTTGCCTAAGACAGTAAGACCCTTATGAACTTAGAGTCGGCCCTGAAAAAGGTTCTTAGTGGGTGCAGCTACATCGTCAGACCATATGAGAGCAATCGTACAGTGTTAGGTGTCAATTTTTATTTGTAAAGTTAAATCCTAGAAAGTTGTTCTAGATTTGTTCAGCGGGTATACTGTTATTGATGTACGAGTGGAGATATGATCTAGTATTAGGTGCTATCGTGGTGTTGAGTCTCAGTCCAATAATAAACATTGGATTTGATTTAAGTGGACCAAGAGTTGGTTCGCGGGTTCGATTTAGACTCGAGTCCATTGAGTTAATTTACTGAGTAAAACTAATAATTAGGCTTTGTGCTAGCATATGAGCCAAGAGTTTAACTTATGTCAACTCCTTTAAACTGGTTAAGTAATTTATTAACTAATTCTGAGATTTATTATTCAAATCCTAATTTGATTAGGAAAGAATCTCAAATTAATTTAAAGGAGATTTGATAAACATTTGATGTAAATCAAATCTACATAAATCCTACTTTGTACAGGGTTGTCATTTGAATTTAAAATAGGATTCTAAGACCATCTCCAATGGGGGTTTCTATCTTCCATATTTCTATGGAAGAAATCCATTTTAGAAAAAATTTCTTCCAATGGTAATTTCTATCACCATTTTTATCCTAGGTGGCAATGATGTTTCACACCATTAAATTGGTCATTTTACTATGTGACACATAGGATAGAAATGGAGAACCATTGGAGAACATTTTTGTATGTCTACAATTTCTATGTAGAAACTCTTCTAACTAGGATAGAAATTTCCTTAAAGTACAATGCCAAGTAGGATAAGAACTCAATTTTATAAATCACCATTGGAGATGGTCTAACTGTTGTTGTTTATCTGGAAGATGTAGATCGGTAAAGTATACCCTTGATTTATTGAAGGAGATGGAAAAGTTCGTTTATCGCCTACTGACTCTCCAGTTGAGCCACTATGATGAACTATTGACAAATGGACACATGAAAAACTCTTGTACCTCTCTTACATATGCAAACATAGCCTAGGCAATTGGGGTTGTGAGCCAGTTTATGTATGCTCCGTGAATTTTTTTTTGACACTTGAAGAAACATACAGGAAAAATAACCTTATTCAAAACAAAACAAAAATCTCACAACTTCGTGTTGTGTTATATTCTAAGCTGAGAGGCAATCTTGTCACTTGGCAAGGTAAGAAGAAGATTGTATATGCAAGATCTATTGACAAAATCGTATATAGAACCCTCGTCCATGGTATGACTAAAGTAATGTGGTTGAATGTTAGATTGTTGTTCGAGTTGGATCTCTCTCGTAATTTTCCTTTAGCTTATAATGTGATAACAAGGCGACATTCAATATAGCAAGTGATCGAGTTCAACATAATCGAACGAAGCACCTTAAGATCGATCCTTCTTTTATTCGTGAGAAACTGGATTCAAAGAAGCAAGTTGTTGACTATTTACTAAAAGTTTGGCTAGTCCTATATTTCATAATCTTCTTGACAAGTTCAACTATAGTTTGCTTGAGGGAGAGTATAGAGAAGATTATATGAAGATTACATGCATGAATATTGCATCTTTTAAAGAGAAGATTAAATTAACATTACATCCATCGAAAAGCAATTTTTTCCCGATTTCTTTCTAAGATTAGACCGAAATTTAATTATGATTTAATTCCTTGGCTATAGTATATATTTGATTATGACTTTTTTTTATTCGGTATTTGAGTTTGTCTTGACTTGCTTCTTAAGTAGACCTTTTCTTGCAAATAAGACTTGATGTCTTTCTTGTAAGATATAACAACAATTAATATGATTTTTTTTCTCCTTCATGTTTTTTGAATCTCTACATAAATTTATTTTACTATATAATGCCAAAAGCAGGACCGGCTCATCCTTTAGGCAAATAAAGCAGCTGCCTAGGACCCCACTTTTTTAGGGGTCCCAAAAATACCGGATACTATTATAAATATGTATATTATAGGGATGTATGTGTATGTAATTATATATTATTTTTAAGAGTCCGGTGAAAAAAGGAAACAATATGATGCCAGTCTTGCCTATGTGTGAAAATTTAAAACCTAATTAAAGTCGGTTGCCAGGTTGCCAGCCTTGCCTTAGTTGCCTATTTGTTAAATTTAAATGTAGTTAAAGTCGTTGCCCATTTGTAAAAATTTAAAACTTAATAAAATCTATCAAAATTTGGAGGAAACGGTTATCACCTCTTTGTCTTCTCCTTTGGAGAAATTTTTTAAAAGGATCTCATCTTTGAACTTTTGCTTAGGGCCTCCAAATGGCTTGAGACGACCCTGACCAAAAGTAGGATTTACCGAGAAAGTTTTCTTTCCAAAAATAATATTTATTATATTTACTAATTAAAAAAATTAATTAAAATTAATATGAGGTATCTAGGTAAATACAAAAGTTGTTCTTTGATATTCCTAATTACAATATCTTTTAAATGCAATGAGTATTTAGGAATGAGTCATTGTTATTTAATTTTTCTCAGGGTAAAGTGCATTTAAACCCCTCTTAGATGTCACAAATTGGCAAATAAAGACCTTCTGATTTAGAAACCCCAGATAGAGTCAAAAATGCTTAAAACACCCCCTAATCCCACATTTCTGTTAACCGCTGTTAACTTATGGGTGAAATGACCCAACTACCCCTGCCATATAACCAATGGAGTGGACCGACGTTTCATTCTCATCTCTCTTTCTCTCTCTCCCGTTCTCCACTCTTCTTCCCCGTTCCAAACCCTAAATCTCTTCCCAAACCCTAAATCTCTTCCCAAACCCTAAATCGATTTGCAAACCCGAAGTCGATTTGCAAACCCGAAGTCGATTTGGTAACCGACGTTTCCTTCTCACGTCTCTCTCGCTGCTGTTGGTAGATCGGAGTGGAGGTCGGAGTGCAGGTCGGACTCGAGATCGGAGTGGAGTATTCTCGTACTGGTACTTTCTAAAACCCTAGTTCTCAGAATTTTACTACACTTTCTCTGAATGTCTGCATGTTGTCTGTATGTAGTGTCTGTATGTAGTATGAATTTGTTGTAGTATGAATTTGTTGAAAAAAATGTCTGCATGATGTCTGTATGATGAATTTTTCTAAATGTCTGCATGATGTCTGTATGTAGTGTCTGTATGTAGTATGCATTTGTTGAAAAAAATTCATGCATGAGGAAATTGCATGCATGATGTCTGTTTGTACTATATGAGTTGTTAAATTTCGTAATTGTTTGAGGAAAATGCATGAATCATGTCTGTCTGTAGTATATGAGTTGTTAAATTTAGTAATTTTTTGAGAAAAATGTCAGCTTTCATGCATGATATGTGGTGTTGTTTGTAGTATATGGTCCTTGTATGTAGGTAGGATTAAATTAGATGAATTTATATTAAAGTAGTTGTTTGTTGTCCCTCTCTTTGTCTATACATTGTTTAATTTATATTTAAATAGTTAAATTTATATTAAATTAGTTGACTTTTTGTTTGTCTATACATTTATGTTTCTACATTAATTAGTTGTTTGTCTATTTGTCTGTTTGTCTATATGTTTGTCTCTATGTTGTCTATATGTTGTCTATTTGTTTATATTGTTTGTTTGTCTATATGTTTGCCTATATGTTTGTCTATATGTTTGTCTATTTGTCTGTTAGTTATCTTATATATGTTGTTGCCTGTGTGTGTGTGCAGAGGGATTAATGGATACGAAGTATGTTGTTAATATGTTTGTGGGGGAGATTTTAGTGTTGATAACCAATATGTGGGGGGTATGGCATTAGAACTGAAAGAATGTGTGGACAGAGATGAGATGTGCTGGTTTGATCTTGATGGGTTATGTGCATCTGCTGGGGTCCAGGCTCCTTGTGAAATTTATTATTTTGATCCTGTAGATGGAAGAAAGACTCAGATATTTGGTGACAATGATATATTGAGCTTTTTTGAAAAGTTTCCAACCCCTTGTCTTATCAAATTTTATGTACTGGGGAAGCTTGTTGAGTCACTCATTGACTATGGTGAATATGTTGACATTACTGAGTTTACAACCACCAGATTTGTCTGTGGTCCTTCTGAAGCAGCTGATGAGATTGATGTACAGTTGGGTGATGATTTTTGGGCCAATATAGACTTGACTGGGCCTGCTCAAGCTGATGAAGATGTGGAGTTAGGATCTGGGCCTCCTCAACATGTACAAGATGAAGGGACTGCTGAAAATGAAGGCAATGTTGAGAATGAAGACAATGTGCAGGAAGAAAGAACTGAAGATGTAGATGAAGAAGCAGTTGGTGTTGACTTTAGTAGTTATGTCCAACATGAAGACATTGACCAAGACTCTGAATATGCTCCCAGTGATGAGTTGGCTAGTGTACACTCCTCAGAAGAAAGTTTTGATGATGAGGATGAAGGGACTGCTCATGCAGAGCCTGTAGTGACCCAAAGAAGGTTAGTTAGGGAGGAAAATATGGATCTTCATGTAGGGCAGAGGTTTGCTTCACATGCAGAATTCAGGAGTGCATTAAGGCTCCATGCCATAAGGAACAAGTACAATATCAAGTGGGTACACAATGAAACAAAGAGGGTGACAGCTAGATGTGCAAATGATGCTTGTCAGTGGAGGATTCATGGGAGTGTTTTTGGTGGTCATGGGAATTTTGTATTGAAGAAGTACTTGTCTGACCATTCAAGGGACTGTGTTGAGGTGGACAACAATAGACAAGCTACTGCCACATTCCTTGCAAACAGATATGTACAAAGATTCAGGAATGATCCAGACTGGAAGTATGCTGGGTTTAGAACCCACATTGCAGAAGATTTAGAGATTGACTGTTCAAGATACAAAATTGCAAGGGCAAAGAAGAAGGCATTAGAGTTGATTGAAGGGAATGCCCAAGACCAATATGCTTACATTAGGGAGTATGCAATGCTGGTGATGTCTACCAATCCTGGGAGTGTTGTTAGGGTCAAAGGAGAATTAGAGGCAGATGGAAAGTCTACCAGATTTGTGAGGGTGTTCTACACTTTGAAGGCTGTGATGAAGGGTTTTAAGGAAGGTTGTAGACCATTCATTGGTCTGGATGGGTGTTTTCTGAAGACTGAGTACAAAGGGCAACTTCTTAGTGCAGTGGGAAGAGATGCTAACAACAGTTTTTTCCCTATTGCTTGGGCTGTTGTGGAGATAGAAAATAAGGAAACTTGGAACTGGTTCATGGATCAACTATTGGATGCACTTGGCATGGATGGAAATGCAATCACCTGGATTTCTGATAGACAAAAAGGCCTACTGGATGTTTTTCACAATCTTCTTCCTAATGCAGAGCACAGATTTTGTGTTAGGCACATATATGACAACTTCAAGAAGAAACATCCAGGGTCCAAGTTGAAGTATCTCCTGTGGGAAGCTTCAGAGGCATACACTTTAATTGATTTTGAGAAAGCAATGAATAAGATCATGAAAGTGAGCAAGGAGGCCTATGAATGGTTAGATAAACTTCCTGCAGGCCAGTGGTCAAAGCATGGGTTCTCAACAAATTCTAAGTGTGAGCTGTCAAGCAATAATATGTGCGAGTCATGGAACAAGCACATATTGAAAGCAAGGGACAAGCCCATTATCTGTCTTCTAGAAACTATAAGAAGATTGCTCATGGTAAGGTTCCATGAGAAGAGAGAAAGAATGGGAGATCATGATGGGGTCCTTGTTCCTAAGGTAATGAAAAAACTTGAAGAAGCCAAAGAGGGTGCAAAAAAATGTATGGTTATTACTTCTGGGTTCAATAAATTTGAAGTGAGCCAGAGAGGACTTAATGAGGCAGTGGACTTGGAAGCAAGGAGCTGCAGCTGTAGAGTTTGGCAACTCACAGGTATTCCATGTGACCATGCAGCTGCATGTATCAAGAAGAAGAGGCACTCTATTGATGACTATGTAGACAAGTGCTATCACAAGTCTACTTACTTGAAGGCTTATGCAGAGGTAATCAACCCTCTTTCAATGAGGAATCTAAGACAACTTAAAAATGTTGTACCCATGATACCCCCTGTGATCCATGTCCAAACTGGGAGAAGGCAAAAGAAGAGAAAGAAACAAGATGATGAAAGAATGGCTAAGAAGGAGAGTGGAAATGTCATGACTAGAGCCACTGTCACCTGTGGCAACTGCAAGCAGTTAGGACACAACTCAAGAGCATGCCCAAATCCTTTCAAGGAGAGGGAGAGAGTGCCAAAAGGCAAACCAGGTAGGCCTAAGCTACCAAGGTCATCTCTACATGCGTGTGTTGGTAATCCAACACCACATGTTGAAGGAAATGTGGACCATAATTCTGATAGTGTTGCAAGGGGGGAGAGTGTTAGCTCCCAAAGGTATGTATTTGTATTTTAATCATTTTAAATTTGTTACTCATTTGTGTATACATTTGTCTATACTCATTTTAATCAATATGGTTGTTTGTCTATACATTTGTCTATACTCATTTTAATCAATATGGTTGTTTGTCTATACATTTGTCTATACTCATTTTAATCAATATGGTTGTTTGTCTATACATTTGTCTCTCATAGGTTGTAGACAAGGACAGGGTCCTTATCATTTTGGTGACCCTATTTGAAATGTGGCAATGATGAATTCGAGTTATGTGAGTATATGGATATATATGGCAATGATTAATTGGGACCCTTTATGCTCTGTTTGTGGGGTCTTTATCATTTTGTGGCTCTGTCTGTGGGGAGCATGATGTTGTCCCTACCAGTTTAAGTGGGGTGCTCTGTCTGTGGGGAGCATGATGTTGTCCCTACCTCATTTTGTCATGCTAAATGTTGCTGTGGGGTCTTTATCATTTTGTCTAACACTCCTTAATTTCAGCACCTTCCCTAACTATTCTTCCTTTTTTCCTGCAGTATACAAGCATGCTGAATGTTGCTGTAGGAGGCACTATTTTGGATGTGCAGCTTTTGAACTCTTAAGAAATGAATGAAATGAATGGATGTAATGTGTTTAAGTAGTTGTCTCACATGTTCTTGTACAAATGGATGAAATGTTGTTGAAGAAAGTTTATATTGTGCTGGATGAAGAAAGTTTATATTGTTGAAGAAAGTTTATATTGTGAAATGAATGGATGAACATTGCCAGTTTATATTGTTGCAGTTATTTTAATCAATATTGCCAGTTTATATTGCTGCAGTTCATTTGCAGCTCATTGGCAACTTGATTTTGAATATTGCCAGTTTAAGTGTTCCATTGGCAACTTGATTTTGATGGCAGTTTATGTGTTCATTGGCAACTTGATTTTGAATATTGCCAGTTCATTTGCAGCTCATTGGTGAATATTGCTTTATGTGTTCCATTGCCAGTTTATGTTCCAGTTCAAAAATTTGTTGGACAAAAATTTGTTGGACAAAAATTTGCAGTTCAAAAATGTTGCAGTTCAAAATTGTTGCAGTTCAAGAATATTGCCAGTTTGTGTTGATGAACATTTGATTTCCAAATGTTGCAGTTCAAAATGTTGCAGTTCATTTTTATGTGTTGATGAACATATGATCTGGGTAATTGTAAATCTTGATACAAAACATGTCAAATATGATCTGGGTTGGAAACATGTCAAACATGATTTTGATTTCCAAATGTTGCAGTTCATTTGCAGTTCATTATTGCTCATTGGCAGTTTACATTTGCAGCTAACTGCAGTTTACATTGGCAATTTCCAAATGTTGCTTTGATTGGAAACTTTAATTGTAAATCTTGATACAAAACATGTCAAATATGATCTTCATCACATCCGTATTTCTTAAACGAATAACTTAAATAGTACTAAACATGTCAAAAATCCTAAAATAAATTGCAACATATGTATGTTGAAGCATGGTCTGGGTTCAGTTGCTGCCACCGTCTCTGTCGATCCTCTTGGAATAGGCTGTAAACCTTGGCCTCGATGCTCCTTTACTTCTTTCATTAAATTCCACATAAGAATTTGATAGTGTTCTGAAAGTTTCTCATCCTCCCATAGTAGAAAACCACAAGAATTTGTTGGATAATTTGCACACCCGTAAAATCTTCTTCCAGGATTGGTTGGTGTCCACGAAGTCTTCAGTGGACTAATTAATCCACAATAGCAACAAATTGTTCTTCCGTAATTCCTATTTGGACGTCTTGAGAACGAAGATTGAGAGCTACTAGCCATAATTTGCAGTTGGATTGGATATCTGTAGGTAAGAAAAAATTTCAACACATTAGATTATAGCAAATAAGTAAAATAAAAGGGAAGAAAGAAAAAAAAATTAAACGTTATTTTCCCTACAGCCTACCGGATTAATAGGTAGAAAATAGAAAATGTGTGTTTTAAGTGTAATGTTTCAAACAACTTTCCACTATGCTATATATAGAGAAGGAATAGAAGAGCTGCTGTGCCCAACGGTCAATTGAAGGGGTAATTTGGGGAGTTGAATAATTTCTCTCTCCTTAATTTGGTTGATAACGGCTACTTTTGACGTTAATTTGACGGAAAGGGGTATTGTGCTCAAAACAGGGTTTGCGGGAGGTGCAAAACGCGTAAGTTTTCTAAAAGGTCTTAATTTGCTAACGAGGCAACTCTAAGAGGGGTTTAAATGCACTTTACCCTTTTTCTCATAATAAATACGTGTGCATATATGCTAGTAAACATTAATAAAGAGTTTGAAACTCTTATAAGTGTTTCACATGGTAGAAACACCATGGTTTGAAACTCAATAAGTATCTAAAAATGAGGTATTGAAAAATACTTTGTTTAGCATCATTTATTTATTGGAAAATATAAATTTTGACTGCAAGTATCACTTAATTTTTTTAATAATAAATACGTACAACGCACGTGCATATATGCTAGTAAACATTAATAAAGAGTTTGAAACTCTTTGATATTTTTTGGGGGGTGGGGGGGTGTTGTGGGGGGAGGGGTGGGGGGTGGCTGGAGAATGTCATTAATTGCCTCATTACTCTAAAACAAAGAGTACGTAACAACATGGGCGGATCCACGTTATAGTTGGGGTGGGCCAAAAAAATTGTTTACTTTTTTTTCCTTATATTTTTTTTATTTTTGATTTCTTTTTTATATAGATTAGTCCATCCTAACTCATCCGAATTCTCTGTAGCACATTCCAGTTTCAGTTTCTGAATCCGCTCATGTATAACATAAATATTTCGAAGAGCACTCAGTGTTGTTTATAGGGTTGTAAACTTGTCATTATATGATCTTTTCAAAGAATTCAACCACAAGAGCAAGTAGTTTAGTAAGTTTGAAGACAGCAATCAAATGCAATTCTTTGTCCTTTAATTGTGTCGTTAGAGAAACATGTGATCAACAAAATGCCTTGAGTTGGAGCATCATTAGTAAGGCTCATCCCATTTTCTAAATTCTAGATTTAGAATGCAGAGCTCATTTTGTAGAATAATAAGTCTCATCTATAGTTTCAATTTCTACAGTTTCGGTCTCATTCCATCCATAGGTGCTAAGTGTTGGACCTCCCAATTTCTATATTCTAGATTGTAAGAACTCATTTTGTAGAATCGTAAGTCCCATTTGGAGCCTAACTTTCTAGATTCTAGACTTTACATTATTTTTTTCCACATCAATTTTTGACCACACAATCTTTGAGACTGGAGCTCACTTTATCATTTCCTACTATTCTCATACAAATCCAACCCATTCTACATTTATCTTTTTTTTTAAAAATTTGGGCCCCAAATTGCATTTGAGAGTCCAAACTACTTGCCATTAAAATTGTTTGATTGAAAACTTTAATACAAACAGAACAGTGTTACAATGTAGGACTTAGATGTAGTCCTAGGAGTACACTTTTGTTTAAGCTGGGTCCTTAGTGCCAATGGAGCGAGTGGTAATGCGTTGACTCCGTTGACCGGCTGACGACGGTTATCGGTTCTCTGAAGGCGTGGATTGCTCTGGGTGCTGGAGCTTGCTGAGAGGAGGAAGACGTTGAGTGTCTGTATCTGCCTCTCTGATGATTTCTTGTATGTTCGTTGTGGATTCTGTGTTTTTTTTTTTTTTTTTTGATGCTCTTATAGCTACTCCATCAACCATGTACGATGGATCCATGATCCATACCTTAACCGATGTAACAGAATAGAACTTGCGCAAGTTTACCGAGTCGTTTGGATGAAAGTTTTGTATTTCTAGTAACCAATTTTTCATTCATTTTTCATGGAAAATGAATTTAACATTTTTATATCCATGTTTGGTTAAGTTGGGTATATGTAGTTCGAAAAATTCAATTTTTTTCCACGTTTGGTTCAGACATGATTAGAAATCTAAATTTGTTTAGTTTTTCTAAATATCCTTTCACTAATTTTATTATGTTATTATTATTTGAATTCAATTGGTGTCATTGAGGGTATTACCGCCAAAAATTATAATTAATGCACTCAACCAGCATTTTCAGGAAAACAAAAATATTCTCAAAGGGGGCTTGGAAATTACTTTCCTACATATGTGGGAATCTAAAGCCCTCCAAATTCTCAATCCAACACTTACCAAACATGAGGTAAGGAATCCAATCCATTCTCAAATCTCTAAAACTTGAACCAAAGAGCCCATAAATCTAAATGTGCTCATCTTGGACAAAGAAGAGTCAGTTATGTTGTGGCCCTCTATCACTTGAATGGTTGTAGAGTACAACACATTCAGAAGACGAGCCATCTTTTTTGGGATACGTTTCTAGCCGTATGCATTGAAAATTATGAAAAGATACTCCACTCCATTTTCTTCAGTGGTCTCGGCATGATAATTATTACACCGGATATCCATATAATCAACAATGTTCTTCCAGAACATGGAGCATATAAGGCATTCTCAATGGTAAATTTGGTACCATTGAACATCATATGGGATTATTCTGTGTCCCTCTATCATGTTCGATGAGCCTGATAAAGTTATCATAGTGTTTTGCCTAGGGACAAAGATAAAAAAATATTTTCTCTTATAGAGAATAGTGTGCAAAGTCGCATTGTCTACTTAGACATATAACTTCCTCATTTGTCATACCTGGGAAAAGATTAATTAAATTTTGGTCATATGTACGCATTAGATATAAAATTCAATTAATTAATCTAGACAAAAGTTTGTTATATTAAAAATAATCTTTAGAATTGAAACTACAAATCATCGCTTTATTAATCCTGAGACATGAGACAGATAACGTCGTCAATGTCCATTATTATTGCATTTGTTGTTAGAAATCTCTAACTTCAAATGTAGTGTCCAATAGATAATCTATACGTGGACTATATTGGTCTCTCTCTCCTACAGTCGTGAATGGTACTGTTTTACTACATGGTCAGGTACACGACAGGTGCGAGACCAATGGTCTGTCCTACTACAATGATAACATATGTTGGGGGTATCATAAGTACAAGCATGAGCATTCTTCTTATTTCTTTTGAAGTTGTCGGGCTTGGGAACTAATTGAGCATTTTGTTGCCTTGGTGTCCCTTTTGCTATTCCTAATTTCTCCACCTTTTCACGTGGTTGGGTTTTTTTTTGTCCTTCTACGATCCCTATTTCGACCTCGTCGATTTTGGCATCTAGCATTGCGTTAGCTTCAGGCAACAAGATGGCATTTGCGCCAGTGGGACGGATCTGATGGTTCTTCATCATGAGTTCGATGTTCTTTTCAATGAACAACATGAGAAAAATCAACTCCAATAACTTGGTAAACCTTCGCTCTTTATATTGTTGCACGAGCACAATGTTACAATTGTGGAAGGTTGAGAAGGTCTTCTCTATGAGATCCTCTTTATTCAAGTCTTCCTTGCAAAAAATTTGAAGTTATTGGATGCGACAAACTTCTAAGTTGAACCCATTCACGAATTTAAAATTCTGGAAGTGAAGTTTTTGTCGGTCATTCCTTGCTTTTGGCAAGTAGATGAGACGTTGATAGTCAAAAAGATCTTCAAGAGCTACCCAAAGAGCTCTTTGATCCTCTTTAGCGAGGTATTCCATCTATAATGCATCTGACTTATGTTTGCGGATAAATATAATGACGTTTGCCTTGGAAGCTTCATCCGCTTTATTGTTGGACTCAATGGTCTCTCTCAGCTTCTTTGCAGTAAAATAGAATTTGACATCGTGTACCCACTTTAGATAGTTTCTTCCGGAGACTTCTAATAAGATGAACTCGAGCTTGTTCAACTTCAATATTGCATTGGAGAAAGAAAAAAAGATGTTAGAATTTGGGTTCTAAAAATTGGATTAATTATGTGAAATATCCAATTCACAATATTATATGATAATTTGTTATGGTTTAGTATGAACTTCGGGTTCATTTATGAACTTTAGTTTCGAGGTGAACTTCAAATTCAATGAACTTTGGAAGTTTTAGAATGTGAACTTCAGGTCCAATAAACTTCGGGTTCATTTATGGAATATATGATTTGGGTGAACTTTCGGATTCAGAGGGAGCGAAGCCACCGACAGGTGGTACAAAGAGCCCCTCCTAATGGGGTTCCGCTGTCAGGTTAGCACCCCCTCGTGGGGCTGTGAGGGAGAAGATCCCGACGCGAAAAATATTTTGGAGTGATTTTTTTTTGCAGCAAGCATTTTCCTATAATGTTTACAGAAAAAACCAAAAATTTGGATTTTGCGGAGTTGACTTCATTTCGGCGAAACTGACTCCATTTAAGCGGAGTTTTGTTTTGGGAAGATTTATGAAATGCCCAAAAACTAAAAAAGTTTTATGTAAAACCCACCGCTAAAAAAACTTTCATCGCGTGCCCAGAATTAGAGAAACTTATCCAAAGCGGGTTCCAAATAACCCTTTTGCCCTTCCTTTTAATTTATTGAAAACATCCACGAAACTGCTCTTAAAAAAAAGTTTCGATACTTCATCTTCTTCCTTACGTTGCTCACTTTCGAATCTAGGTTTTCTCCTCAAAAATCTTCAAAAACTCGTCGAAAAATTTCGGAAAGACTGGGACAAACGACAAAAATGCTAAAACGGAGGTCCAAACATCATTTTTTTGCGAATCTAAAATTTCGGAAGGCCGTCTAACGATGAAGCTGTTACTTTCAGTCTCCTCGACGATACGCTCATTTTGCGACAAACGGGACCTCGTTTCGACCTCCCAGTCAAAAGTTATGGCCCTCCAAAGTTTCAGCTGACCATAAAATGCAGAAGAATGGCCATTCTCCGTGTTAGAACACGAAAAATGTTAATTTCACATGAGGGTGGTCATTCTCCGTATTAGTAACACGGAGAATGGCATTCTCCGTCTTAATTTACACGGAGAATGACCATTCTCCGTGTTAGTAACACGGAGAATGACATTCTCCGTCTTAATTAAGACGGAGAATGTCATTCTCCGTCCTGAAAGTTACACGGAGAATGGCCATTCTCCGTCATAATTTAGACGGAGAATGGTCATTCTCCGTCTTAGTTTACACGGAGAATGGTCATTCCAGTGTTAAAACGCAAGAGAATGACCATTCTCCGTGTTAGAAACACGGAGAATGTCATTCTCCGTGTTAAATAAAACGGAGAATGACATTCTCCGTCTTAATTTAAACGGAGAATGTCATTCTCCGTGTTAAATAAAACGGAGAATGACATTCTCCGTCTTAATTTAAACGGAGAATGGCCATTCTCCGTGCTACATTAAGCCGGAGAATGTCATTCTCCGTTTTATTTAACACGGAGAATGACATTCTCCGTTTTATTTAACACGAAGAATGGTCATTCTAGTGTTAAAACGCAGGAAAATGACCATTCTCCGTGTTACTAACACGGAGAATGCCATTCTCCGTGTTAAATAAAACGGAGAATATGTCATTCTCCGTGTTAAATAAAACGGAGAATGACATTCTCCGTCTTAATGTAGCACGGAGAATGGCCATTCTCCGTTTAAATTAAGACGGAGAATGTCATTCTCCGTTTAAATTAAGACGGAGAACGACATTCTCCGTTTTAAATAAAACGGAGAATGGCATTCTCCGTGTAATTTAGTTTTTTTTCATGAACAAAGAGTTTCGTTCTTCTTTCAAAACGATGATAATTCTGATGGAAAAGAAGAAGAAAGATATTCTCTTCACAATTGACCTAATTGTCGGAAAACTTCAAATGTCTCCACGATGAAGATGAAGAAGATGATGATGATGATGATGACGAGCGATGATCTGAGTTCGACTGAAGAAAAGCACACCGAACTACGAACGATCTTTGCGATCTCTGCTGAATATGAGAGCAATGGAATTCAGATTTCCAGTGAAGAAGAAGAAGACGAAAATCACAATCCAGATCTGAGTTTTTTGAATTCAAATACATATAGATGACCAATTCGCGCGGAGGGGTAGTTTCGGTATTATAAAAATAGCAGTTTCTAGCGGGTGGCATCTAAAAGGGAATCTTGGAATATTTAACGTGAAAATACTTAATTCTGGGTATTTCATAAAACTTATCCAGCGGGTGGGCATTTCATAAAAGTCCACCCCGAAATTGGGTTTCTCAGCAATTTCCAGTTTTGTTTTTTGTGCGACTAGCTCTTCGCGATTAGTTTATGCGAGAAAAAGAACTTTATGTGAGAAAAGAACTCTGTGTGAGGAAAGACTTTTAGAAAATAGCTTTCTGTGAGAAAAAAAACATTATGGTGAATAACTTTCTGCGAGAAAATAACTTTCTAAGAGAAAAAAAAAAAATTGTGAGAAAAAAATCTTTATGCAAAAAAAGGACTTTATGCGAGAAATGAACCTTCTGCGGGAACTTTATGCTAAGAAAAAACTCTTTTCATGGATAAGAATCTTTCTGCATGAAAAGAACTTTATTCAGGAGAAGAACTTTATGCGAGAAATAATTTTTCTGCGATTAAAGAACTTTTTTGCAGGAAAAGAACTTTCTATGAGAAAAAAAATCTTTATGGAAAAATATGTTTCAAGGAGAAATGGTTTTCTGCTAGAACAATATTTTTTTTTCTAGAACAATGTTTTTTGGGACAACAAAAGTTTTTTTTTTTTTTTGTTAAAACGTAGACGAGAGAGCAACCTCTTTTTTTTTTTGCAAGGAGAACATTTTCTACGAGAAACTTGTCATTTGTCATTAAGTTGATTGTGATCCCCAACTCCAAGGACATGGTCATTTTTGTCATGGCTGCACTTTTTTCTTTTCATCTATTAATCCAAAAACAAGAAAAAAAATAAAGAAAATAAAAGATTCTAAACGAAACTTTAGATCACACTTCTTCTTTTTAATGAGTGTGGTAGAGCGTGTTGATAACGTGTTGTAGTTTCTTTCCCAAAAAGAAAAAGATAACGTGTTGTAGTGTAAACGATGGTGCTTTTCTTCAAGAACTCTTATGGAAGAGGAGAGAAAGATGAGAGAGATTTCGTGTTTATTCAATAGAGCACACACTCCATGAGTAGATGTGATGCTATGCTTATATACAAGAATATGTTTGCTGTAAAGAATAGCATATTGGCTAAAGGGGGGTAACAACCATATTTGGTTGATACACTCATATCTAGTAGTTAGTTAAAACTAACTTACCACACATTACTAAGTTTCAAGTATCTATTAGTCAGGTCAAGCATAAAATTCTATTAGGGGTGGGCGTCGGTATAATCGGTCGGTATTTGGTTGAATTTTTTGATATTTTTTTAATCGGTATTTAAAAAATCAATACCAATATCGTACCATTTAGAATCGACTTTTTGGGTTTCGGTTAAATCAGTATTCAGTCGGTTTTTGTTCGGTATCCGTATTTTACCATTTAACATTTGATCAATTAACACACTTAATATGAACATCTTAACCTAGAAAAATATTTTTTTTTACTTTTTCTGGAAGCATTAAATTTCAAAACCAAGCCTCTACCAAGCAAGGAATTAATCAAATTTATTAGACTAATATGTAAAAGTCGCAAACACCTAAAAAAGAACTTAAAAGATCAAGCACGATCACTAAGTTTAATCCTTAGTATATGTTTAAGTAAACCAAAATTCACTTCAAAATTATATAAAAATACAAAAATATAAGCTCAACAGATCAAAAACTCAATTCTTAGCGTTCTTAACATAACGTCAAGTCCACCAAAATCCATTCTAACTAACAAACTGATTCTCAACTAAAACAAAGATAAAAATGAAAAAGAGTAACATAAAATTAATCACGAACAACATTCTAAGGATATATATATATATATATATATATATATATATATATATATATATATATAAATAAACGAACAACATTCTATATATATATATATATATATATATATATATATATATATATATAAACGAACAACATTCTAAGGATATATATATATATATATATATATATATATATATATATATATATATATATATATATATATATATATATATATATATATATATATATATCCTTAGAATGTTGTTCGTTTTTAGAATGTTGTTCTAAGGATATATATATATATATATATATATATATATAATCAGTTCAGTTCGGTATTTTCGGTATAGTATTACACTCAAACCGGTACCGTTACCATTATACCATATTTTAATCAGTTCGGTAATTCAATATCGGTACATAATTTCGGTTCAATTTTTCAGAATATTTTTAATCGGTATTCGGTCAATTTTTCGATAGCGGTCGGTATTTGTTCTTCCCTGAACCCTATATAAGAATATAACATTTTCTCAAGTATTATTCAATAAAATATTCTGACAACACATTCAATTTTTAATTAGCAAAAAGAAAAAGACAACACATTCAATACTTGTACAACTGTTTATTGTTTTTTTTTTAATTATCATAACTAAAATGTGATCTTGTGTGAGTTGCATTTATTTACTCTTCGAACACTAAATACGAATGATCATTAATAAAGATTTTTTATAAAAACACATTAAAAGTTGATTAGGGCTGTCCAATTTTTAACTTTTATTTATTTACAAATTTGCCACTGAAAAATTTACTCAATGCTATCCAATTCCTAGGTATAAAAGATAAATTTTTTTTTTTTTTTTGCTCTCTTCTCTTTCTTCCCAAGAATAAGAAGAACAAGAAGAAAGAAGAAATAAGAAATAAGAAATAAGAAATAAGAAATAAGAAGAAGGAGAAGAACAAGAAGAAAGAAAACAAGAAGAATATTTCTTTCTCCAAATCCTTAGTTTTTTTTTTTTTTTTCTCTCTTCTAATTTCTCATATTTGTTTTCTCTAAGCGCTAATTTATGTATGAAATTCTAGTTGTAGAAGAAAGTGAGTTATCAAATCTGTCAAATTATTAATCTATTAATCAATTTTTCTTCATTAATAGAAGAAATTATTGATGAACCCTAATTCTAGAAGAAATCGATTTGTTAAGCAAGTAAATATTAGGACTGCCACAATTTCTGGCAGTCCTAGAAGAGACTGCCAGAAATTGTGGCAGTCCTGAAAGGGACTTGCTGTACAACAGGACTGTCACAATTTCTGACAATCGTAGAGGTATTGAGTACTTACAGAAATTGTGGCAGTCCTAAAAATGCCTTATACAACAGGACTGCCATAATTTCTGGCAGTCCTAGAAGTATTGAGGACTGTCAGAAATTATGACAGTCCTAAAAGGAACTTGTTGTACAACAAGTACATTTTAGGACTGCCACAATTCCTGGCAGTCCTAAAATCGAAATGGCCGAATGTAAAACATATGTTAGGATTTATTTATATCTTGATAATATAGTGAAATATACATTTTTAGAGTTTATTTTCATACTTTTTTGTGAGAAAGAATGAAATAAACATGTTAGATTTATTTTCATGCATTATTTGTGAGAAATCAAAATGATGAGAATAAAAATTGTGGAGAGAAAAACTAGGGTTTTGATCGAAATGATGGAGAAGAAAACTAGGGTTTAGAGTGAAAAAATGGTGGAGAAGAAGATGAAGAAGAAGATGTATAGTTTGGGGAGTGGAAAATGGTGGAGAAGAAGAAGAAGGAGAAGAGGAGGAAGAAGAAAGGGTTTTGGAAGAGAGTGAAATTTAAAAATGAGAGTGAAATTTGGGGTTTGGGGGGTGTGGAGTTGGAACAGTCACATGAGTAAAAAAAAATGGATAGCCCCAATAATTTTTACTCAAACATAGACTAGCTCCAATTCTGACTAGCCCTGATCAACTTTTGATTTACCCTTATAAAAAATCTTAATAAATTATGCACTTTTTCTATAAATTTGTTAAAATAGATCTCATAAACAATAATAATTTTCTCAATTATTACAAATCAACCCTTCCTCGTTCAACAAAACCATTATCCATATCTCATTTCTCGACTATTCGTATAATTACCATGATTTTGACCACCGTCAAACAATAGAAAGTCTTGGAAAAAGTAACACGAAAAAGAAAGAATATTAACAATATGAGTCTTCTCCTTCAGATACACAGAACCATCGTCAAGAAAATAATATCATTATTGAATCTTATGTAGCTATTAATTGTTGAACAACTAGAACTAACTACATGAAAATAAATAAATAAAACAAATTAAATAAAATTTTCAAACGCATTTCGTTATAACCATTTAAGAAAATATGTTCAATCATCTTTAGTTGATTTAATTGCTTTTTGTTTGCTAGATATATGCGAAATGAATAAACTTAGTAAAATTATAAATTTATATTCTAATCGGACAGCAATATACTATAATTTATTTTTCGTTTTCTTTTTTAACTTAGCATTAGCATCGATTTGTACGAGGAAAAAAATAAAAATAAAATAAAATAAAATTTTCAAACACATTTAGTGATACCGTTAGAAAATATCTTCAATCATTTCTAGTTGATTTAATTGCTTTTTGTTTGCTAGATATATGCGAAATGAATAAACTTAGTAAAATTATAAATTTATATATTCTAATCGGACAACAAAACACTATAATTTATTTTCCATTTTTTTTTTAGGATGTACTTCATCGATTTTGTACGAGAAAAAGAAGTTTTTCTCCGGATGTTCGAGGATATATATGAAATTTTGTACACATTGTATTGATAAAATTGAAAAGAACAATTTATTCCTGTACTTCGACCTACTGATCTTTTGTTGTCCATCTATAGTTTTATGGCTATTCCCCATAACCACAAGGTTCCTCGAGTTATACAGAAAAATCACAATTAACGTTTCAATTGTAATAGAAACGAAACGTACAAAGGGGCATTAACGGAATTTCTTCCTTCCTCCTGAGTCTATGCGCTGTCCCATATCCGAATCTTACTTCCAACCCCCCAACGGCCCAACAACAAATCCTGCATTTTTTCCACGTATTCCTCTGAACCTTTATTCCGTAGATATTTCCATCCCCCATTCTCCTACACGCACAGTCCCAGGCTCCCAGCTAGCCATGTCCTTCTCCAGAGCTCGCCGATCCATTGTCGCCGATCGAAACCCTAACCCTAATTTCCACCACCACCACCACCACCACCACAACAACAACAACAATCCTAGTTCCTTCTCGCAGTCCGTCGCCACCACCTCCTACCACCGCGACCGCCGCCCCTTCGCCGACTCCGACGCCGGCGTCGGGCCTCCCCCGACCAAGAAGCGGAAGGCCAGGGAGCAGCGGGATCCGGAGGAGGAGGCTTCGAGGAGCCGGTACGGCAGCAGCAAGAACCCCTCTTCGGCGGAGGCGGGGGAGCCGTTAATGTCGAGGGACGAGATCGATAGGCGATCGCCGTCGGGGAGGGACGGGATCGACCGGCTGCTGGAGACGCACCTCCGCTACACCTACTGCGCGTACCTCCAGAGCATCGGGACCCGGCTGGAGCTGTAAGCTAGTTTTGGAGTTGTTGGATCTTCTTGTTATTTTGTTGTTGGAAGAGGAAAATTAGGGTTTGTTGGTTTTTTATTTTTCAAATTTTTTTTTTGCAGGCCGCAGACGACGATCGGGACGGCGATCGTGCTGTGCCACCGGTTCTTCCTCCGAAGATCCCATGCTTCGCACGACAGATTTGTGAGTTTCCCATATTTGATAAGTGGACCAAACTCTACCAGTATTCCTATGTGCTCGAATTTTCTTAAGAAACATGACGAGATCAAGGAGATCGCGACAAAAGCTCATTCGTAGAAAAATCAATACATTCTGTAGTACGAGGTACGAAGTATACATGATATCTAGACACATAAATGGTCACAAGAAGATGGAGACCGAATGGGCAAATTACAATTCCTATGGATTTTTCTTTCCGGTGTTTGGAAGTGTCAAGGAAACTGGGAAGGAAAGTAAATACTTAAGGTGGGAAAGTGAATCCTTGGGTGGATGGACGGAACCATTTCTCCCCCT
The DNA here is from genome assembly GCA_029216955.1 of Iris pallida. NCBI lineage: Eukaryota > Viridiplantae > Streptophyta > Magnoliopsida > Asparagales > Iridaceae > Iris > Iris pallida. Next base: position 4,848,662 of record JANAVB010001000.1, on the reverse strand, counting down.
ATTTTTCTTTTCATTGGAAATCACTTTACTTTCCTTCTCCATTTCATTGGCATCCAAACATAGAAAAGGAATAACTTTCCTTTTCCAACGTTATGATTCCGCGAACCAAACTAGGCCTAAAGACAACGGTTGGTTCAAAGGAAAGTCATTCATTTCTTGTGTTTGGACTCCAAAGGAAAGGAGTAGGAAAGGAAAATGGTTCCCAAAGGAAAGAAAAATAGTAGGGGGGAAATGGTTCCCCCACCCACAAGAATTCACATTCCCTCCCAATTTCTTGGCCTTTCCAAACACCAGGAAGGAAAATTGATGGGAATTGCAATTTTCCCAAAGGAATGGAAAGAGCAAAGAATTGATTTCCTTTCCTTTCCGCGAACAAACAAGGCCTAAGTTAAACTCTTTGACTAGGGAGAACTATATCGAATTTAGAAAAATAATTATAGACCAATCATAAGATGACCAATGAACTCAAGACCTCCTAATTATAAGTTCATCGATTTACCAATTAAGCCACCACATGTTTCTTGAATATTTAAGTAATATTAAGTAAACAATAGGAAAAAAGAATATTGGACACCTGCCCTCTGCCTTGTTTTTCTTCTCTACATAATTCTTTTAATAGTCCAGAACCTAATCTTCGCAAAAGAGTATGCAATGTACTTTTATGTTTATGAGCCAAAGTTATAGCACACGAAAGTTGATGTGTATACTTTATTTGATACAAACCCCCATTTTTCTGAGGTTTCACTCTGATAATGAAGAAAATTTCTTCACACCGACCAAATCACTAGAAATTCTCAAAATCTGATAAATCAACCAAGGTCGGCTTACTAATAAGACGTCGTTACGGTACAAAATTTATGGTTGGTCCGCCCCTAGGAGAAGCTGATCAAGATAGTTACTTGATTACCGCTAGGGATATGCATTGACATATTTGCCTTCTTCTTAGACCCATTGTCCATAAAAGTTAACAGAAGCAACAAGAGAGTCCTTCAACAACAGCTATAGAACTAACCCACATTTCTTGGTTGCGATTTCTGTATGTCGGTTCTAGTTCCTACCAAAACATTTGGACCTTTTTACAAAAATATTAGAAAAAATTAGGGTCAGCAAGTTTAGAATTGAAATATCTCTTACTTGCTTTCAAATCTCTATGATATTTTTGAGGCATTCTACAGTTTAGATTGCATCCTTTTGATTTTTTCTTACACTTGAAAGGAACAAAAATGAGACCTGGCAGTGGATTTTGGTGACTTGGCAGGAATTTTTCTTTATAATTTGTTCGTTTTGTATTCTGAAAGTAGTGGTTTAGAAGGATGAAGTTCTTGTTTTTCTTAATAGAGCTGCAGTACTGCATGGGACAAAGGATTGGGAGGAGGACTGTAAGAATTATATTCAGATAAAACGGTAGGAATAAATTCCGCCACACGAGACCCTAAGGACTTAGCTTAAAGACATGTTGCTTTTGTTAATTTCAGGGCTGGAAACATTCTAGCTGCTTCTTGGCTGCCAACCGCATTACATAGCCTTAATATTACAATGATATAATGAATTTAAGTTCAACTTTCTTGTATATGAGTTTGATTATATTTTTATAACGATGTTAACTAATATTTTTTACACAGTTAATTGCTACAGCAGCTCTCTTCTTAGCAGCAAAGTCTGAAGAGACACCATGCCTTCTGAACACTGTGCTCCGGGTGTCCTGCGAAATTTGCCAAAAGCAGAATTTTGATTTCTTTCCTTACATGTTTTATAGTGTAAGTATCTTTGAATATTATTACTCCAAATTTATCATGTTTGATGCTATGGTATAATGATTAAATTACAAGCATTTTGTGAAAAGGGATCAATGCCTCCTTTTTGCCTTGTGTGTGTTTCCTATTGTTAAGTTGTAATATGATACTATGAACACAAGTTTAGCCCTTCGACAGAAGTTGTTGGGGCTCCTATTTGCATTGCACGGCAGCTTGCAACAATGTTAGAGGAAGTGTAGATGAGTTTTGGCATTGACAAATAAAATAAGAGCAATTATATCATTGCACATCTTGTACCATTTTGTTTTTCATAGTGATACGCCAGCTTGTAGATCAATCCTACATTCCTACTTTTTGTCTCCTGCTTTATGTTTACCCATAACATAAACATAACAATATTTAATTGTAATCACATATATTATTCTTATAGTGTAGTCATCCTAAATACTTGCTCGATCTATATAATATTATTGCTTTTCGAGTTTGATAAGAGGTATTTGGAAGAGTTTGATCCACCACTCACAAATATAAGCTTATGTTGCAGAGCAACATTCCATTTAAACATACTAGAAGTCGTGCACGTGTCTTTTGTTTGTGTTTTTTCATTTGAAAAATAGTATAAAATATTTTGAAGTAAAATTTTTTTTGAGATGGTGAAAATTTATTATAGTTGGAAGCGTGTAATTATTAGTGGTTAGTAATTATTTTAGTGGGAAGTTGTGTAATTTACATATTTTTATTCCTAGTTTATATATATATATATATATATATATATATATATATATATATATATATATATATAAACTACTATATAATACGAAAACTTGGTAGTGAAACTTTTGAATTCCTAAAATATCCTCGAGTATTTTATAAATGTAATGTTATTATGTCAACTTGCATGTCATTTATGTTTAAGAGTCAAAGCAATAAAGTTTGCATGCTATGAAGTCTCCTCTTTCCATATAAAAGGTTGGAGAAGGGTGTGTGTGTGTGTGTGTATATATATATATATATATATATATAAGATGGCGGCTACAGGAAACCCTAGCTCTGCTAGGGCATCGACCATTCGCGACGTGGAGGCTGCCAACCGCCCCCCGGACCGGGGAAAGGCAAGGGGGTGGCCGGGGCGGCCGGGGGCGACCGGCCAGGGGCGGTCGGCGGCGGCGGGTCGCCGGCGAACGGCGCAGCAGCTGCTGCCCACGTCCGCGGGTGCGCGGGAGGACAGCAGGCGGACCGGGGAGGTCCGGCGACCCTCCCCGGGGGCCGGGCGGCGGCCGGCGACCCCCCCCCAGGCGGGGGGGGGGGGGTGGCCGGGGCGGGCTGCGGGCGGGGATTCTCCTCCCGGGCAAGGTTTCGGCTGGGTGTTCGACGGCGGTGGCACCCGAGGGGTCCCTGATGGTGTTCACCGCACAAAGAACATCGTCGGGATTGGAGGATGAGGAGGGAGCTTGGACTACGGTCCAGAATCGGAGGGTTCGACGCGGAGGAGGACAAAGATCGCAGATCCCTGAGGCTAGGAGGGGCATAACTTATACGCAGGGATCAGACAGGAGGGCGGGGATAGCCAGGAGAGCGGGTCCATCGGGAGGACAGGCACACTCGGGAGATCGGGAGGGCCAAGCCAGGATTGCGTGGCGGCCTCGTGCGAAAGGGGTGACGGGGACGGCTGTCCCAGTTATCGGAGGGAGAGTTACTGCTGCGAGCACGAGTGCCAGGCCACCTCAGACGACCCCACCTCGGAGTTCGGGCCCGCGGCCTGTATCCTGGGCGGATGCATGCAAGGTGGGGGTCGCCAAGACGCCGGCATCGATGGAGTACGTTGCTCCTATGGCGATTGGGGGCGAGCTCTGCGCTGACTTCCCAGCCGACGAAGTGGCGAAGGTGACGGCATTCTGGGAGAACACATTAGTGCTATACGTGTTGGGGAGCAAGCCCTTCTACGGGCAGATCAGAGGATATGCGGACAGAGTCTGGCGGCCGAAGGGGAGCATGGAGTTCTTCTCCAAGGAGAACGGCTTCTACTTCGTTAAATTTGGGTTGGCGGAAGATGTGACTCGGATACTCCAGGGAGGGCCATGGACATTTGACGGCCGCCTCATCATTCTGAAGCAATGGACTCCCGACTTGCGGTGCGAGAAGGAGGTGCTTAATGCTGTGCCAGTGTGGGTTCGGTTTCCTGAGTTCCCGGTACGCTTCTGGAGTGTCCCACTTCTTATGAGACTTGCCAGCCTCATTGGCAAGCCGATTAAGGCAGATGATGCCACCACATTCCGATCCAGACTGATGTATGCACGGGTGTTTGTGGAGATTGATGCCCGATTGGACCTGCCTGAGCAGTTGAAGTACAGGACACCTTCTGGCCAGTTTGCTATGCAGAGGGTGGAGTATGAATGGGTCCCCCCCAGATGTCCGGCATGTGCCTGCTTCGGGCACCTCCCGAGTGCGTGTAGACGTGGGGGAGCTTCTGAGGTGGTGCCGGAGGAGGCTGTGCAGGTGGCAGGTGGTGCAGATGACTCCCCCGCTGTGGACCAGGTGGGCGTGATGGAGGAGGATATGGAGGCAGACTCTTCCCCCATCTCGGGGGAAGGTGAGGGGTCCCCGACGGAGGATCTTGCTGGAGCGTTGGTGGAGTATGTGGGGACGAGGACCATGACCACCAGGAGTATGGGGCAGGAGGACAGGCGACAGGGAGATAAAGACGCGCTTGCTCTTCAGGTGTACAGTCGGAAGCGCCAGGCTACGGAGGCACATGGTGAGGACAGCGGACAGGGTGGGACAGAGAGAGTGTGGCAGGTCAACCCTAAATGGGTGGCAGTACTAGCACAGCCTCCCCCACAGGGGGACCCACACGAGGCCACGGCCCCCCTCCTTTTACAGGGAGATAGAGATGAGGGTACTAGAGATATGGAGGTTGCACTCTCCCCGGGTGCCCCTTCCGAGGATGTTCAGGGGACCCCACCCGTGGTTTAGATGTCGGCCCTTGCCTGGAATGTCCGGGGGGGGGTGTTCTCTGGGGAGATGGAGGGAGATTAGTGAAGTGCTGAGGAAGGAACAGTGTGAAATCTCGATATTACTTGAGACTAAGATCAGGGGGGCGAAAACTCTGTCCCGTAGAACCCCTACGGACTGGGTACAGCTCCACAACCTTGGTCTCTGTGATATGGCGAGGATCTGGGTTAGATGGAATGGAGCTAGTTGGGAGGGTGAGGAGGTTTTCATGTCTGACCAGCTGGTGGCTATCTCCTTCACCAACAAGGGGGGGTTCCACTTCTTACTGGGTGCCGTCTACGGGCACAATGACAGGAGGCGTCGTGAGACCTTGTGGCAGGACATCATCAGGCTGAGTTCATTAGCGAGGCATCGACATCTCCCTCTTCTTATTATGGGAGACTTCAATGCTACGCTATACCGGGGAGAGAAGCTGGGGGGAGGCCGGTGCCGGACCAGATTCTTTCAGACTTTCAGTCTTGCCTTCTCCAGTCAGGGCTCAGGGACCTGGAGAGGATAGGACACATATGGACTTGGCACAACAAGGCGGAGGTGAGCAGGGTGGCTTGCCAGCTGGATCGGGCTTTGGGGAATAGTGATTGATTCCGCCTATTCCCCTCTTCTGTGGCTGAGGGGCTCCCTGCGGGGACCAGTGACCACTCGCCGATCCTGGTGCGCTTCGTGGAGAGTCCCAGATGGAGAGCCCGTCCTTTCCGGTATGACAACAGTTGGTTCCTATCGGCTGGCTATGAGGAGACGGTGGCGGGAGGACTTGGCCAGGAGGCGGTCGGCACTGCCCAGTTTTGTATGGTCCACAGGCTGAAAAACGCCAAACGCGCCATCCGAGACTGGGTGAGGGCTCTTCCCCGGACCTCCCTTCAGCAGAAGGAGGCGGAGTTGAGAGACCTGCAGGCAGAGCTTCAGGGCGACATGATGAGTGGGGAGATGGCGGCTAGAGAGAAGAGTTTGGCTGCAGAGGTCAACACCTTGAGGCTTCAGCAGGAGATTAGTGCGGCCCAACGGGCCAAATGCTCCTGGCTCAAGGATGGGGACCGTTGCACCAAATTCTTCTACGATGTCATCCGGGCGCGTCAGCACCGGAACCGTATCCAGAGACTGATTGGCAGGGACGGGCGCCTTGTGACTGACCAGGTTGCTATCCAGGAGGAGGCTGTCCAGTTCTACTCTGAGCTATATCATCAGACAGACTATCCCTCGGTTTTCCCGCAGCTGATTACGAAGACGTTGATTACGGAGTACGGCAATAGTCTTCTTATGGCCCCTATCCGGATGGCGGAGGTGGAGACGATTGTGATGCAGGCTGATGCTTCCAAGGCTCCTGGGCCGGATGGGTTCTCCAGTGGTTTCTACAAACGCCATTGGAATACCCTCAAGGCCCGGTCCTTGAGGCTGTTCAGGAGTTCTTTGATACGGGCAAGCTCCTGAAGGAGCTGAACCACACCTTCCTGACACTTGTGCCCAAGAAGGAGGGGGCGACATCTCTTGCTGACTTTCGACCGATTGCTTGCTGTAATTATTTGTATAAAATAATTACTCATCTTATGTGCAGGAGGATGGAGGATGCTATGCAGGGTCTGGTGTCTCGGAATCAGGCGACCTTCATTAAGGGGCGGTCTATTGCGGAGCATAGCCTGCTGGCTCATGAGCTGATTCGGGAGTTCCACAAGCCTGGAGGGATGAAGGCATGTGTGAAGCTCGACCTGAGGAAAGCATACGACACTGTCAACAGGGACTTCCTCTGTCATTTGATGGCTGCGATGGGCTTCTCCGAGACTTGGGTGGATAGAGTCAGAGAGTGCATCACCTCTCCTACTTTCTCGGTTCTCATCCAGGGTATCCCTTACGGGTTCTTTGGTAGCAGCAGGGGGCTTCGGCAGGGGGACCCGCTCTCCCCCTACCTATTCACCCTTGTGATGGAGTATTTCACATGTTTGATGGACATCGCGGTGCATCGGGAGAGGATTGTACCGATATACAGCAGGGTCTCCCCGGTGGTTTCTCATCTCATCTATGCTGATGATCTTTTGGTCCTGTTGAGGCCTTCCATGCGTGGGATGAGGGAGCTTGCGGCAGTGATGGAGGAGTTCGGACAGCTATCGGGCCTTCGGTTAAACAGGGACAAAAGCAAAGTCTACTTCAGCAACTCTTGCACTTTGAAGGAGGAGCGGGCCTTGGAGCTTGGGGTGGAAATGGGGGACCTCCCGGTGAAATATCTGGGGGTGCCCCTTTCTGTCAACTACGCGAAGGACCGTGACTGTCAGAGTCTGGTGGATTTTGCACAGAGGAGGGTTGAGGGCTGGCAGGCGGCTGGCCTTTCGTTTGGAGGGCGTATTGAGCTGGTTCGCTCAGTCATTTCTGCTATTGCTCTGTTCTGGCTCCAATCGATTATGGTGCCTCTGGCTACTATCAGAAAGATTGAGAGCATATGTGCCAAGTTCATTTGGCATGGGGGGATACACGCCATCTCCTGGGAGCAGCTCTGTCGGCCTAGGAAAGAGGGAGGTGTGGGTCTGCGATCACTTGTTTCTGTCAGGGAGGCGGCGGGGATCAAGCTGGCATGGAGGTTCCTTCAGGGTGATTCTCTATGGTCGGCCTGGATGACTAGTCGGTATCTCCGGGGCAGAAACTTCTGGGTATGTGAAATTGACAACAACTTCTCTGTGTCTTTCAAGCATATCCTGAGGACTCGTCCTGTTCTTCGGACGGCTTTGCGGAGGAGGATGAGGGAGGGAGGGGAGACGGATCTATGGCTCGATCCGTGGATCTCAGGTCAGTCTCTCCTGGAGATTCTGGGGCCCCAGAGGGACGGCGTGGCATACAGAGGTCTGACGTGTAGGCACATCATACGTGGTGGGATCTGGAGGCCTGAGGAGTATCGATTCACTGCTGCGTTAGTTGAGGAGATCAGACAGGTGCAGATCACTCCTACGGCACTGTCTGATGTCTGGATGTGGGCCCCTCTCGGCCGCTCGGAGGGTGCTGGGGAGTTCAGATTTAGCAGCTGCTACGACCTTGTCCGCCCCCACTTCGATGATATTGAGGAGTACGACTTTGTCTGGGGGAAGGGGCTCGCCAGGAAGATGCAATTGTCTGCATACAAACTGGTGATGGGCCGGTTGCTTACTCGGGACAGATTGCTTCGGTTCGGGGTTTCTGTTCCTGAGCCTGAGTGTGTTTTGTGTGAGACAGAGCCTGAATCTATTGGGCACCTGTTCTTTCAGTGCCATGTGGCATGGAGCATCTGGGCAGAGCAGTGCCGGAGACACTTGGGAGGGGTTGGCAGGGAGCGGGACTTCAGAGAAATCCTTAAGTGGATTGTTGATTGCAGGGGCAAGGAGCAGAGCTGGGCTAGGCATGCTAGATTGAGACTTGCTGCGTCAGTTTGGCATGTCTGGAGGGAGAGGAACCGGCGCATTTATGAGGGACTATCCACCCCAGTGGTGGGCATACTTCATAACATTGAGTCGGATGTACTAGTAATGTCCCCCTGAGTTGGGCTTGTATCACTATGTTGTAACCTTATTGAGATGATGGAATAAAATTTACCCTTTTTCCAAAAAAAAAATATATATAGCACTTTTGGAACATGAAAGTTCCACGGTGAAATATAGAAGTTTTCATATTATATATAAGATAATTGGATTTTGATTTTTGTTATAAATTCTATTTTGATGCGGAAGTGAAGGAGGTCCAATCCAAAGCAGGCCAAACAGCCAGCCCAAACCTGGTCCCAAACAGCCAGCCCAAAATTGGGCCAAAACAGGCCAGCATAGTCTAACAGGAATTCCGGTCAGAATTTTCTGATGGCTGGAATTCTGGTTCAGAAAAAAAAACAGGAATTCTGGTCCAGTTGACCGGAATTCTGGTCCTGATCTGCTGAGTTGGGTGTTGGGGCTATTTTGGGTGATCTATTGCCAGATTTTGATGGATTTTCTCAAATCATTTTTGTAGTTTTATGGCTAAGAGTACGATCTCGTCACAAGGGGTCGTCGTGATGATGATCGTGACTGTGACAGATTGATGGTGCTGGCATAGTTGTTACGACGTCGGCAGACGCGGTCGCTACGAAGACTATGAGAGGAACGACTTTTACTGCAATACTTTGGAGGTCGGTTTGATGACAGTTACATTTATCAACATGGCGGTTGAATTCAAAAAGAAAGAAGCGTTCCTTGATGTGGAAAGGAAGATCGTGCGAACACCAAAGTGTGACCCTTCTTTGCAAATGGACACTATTCCAAACCCGTTGTACCATCAATTATAGAAGATTTGAGGTGTTATCGACTACGACAATGAAGAAAACATCATCACTCGACAGTCAGTCGAAGACGTAAAGCTGACCTTGGAGAAATAACGAGACTCGTACTCCAACAGAGGGTTCAAAAAGTGCCGAGTGTCGGGTAACCGAGCGGTGCAAAGTCCATTTCTCTATTAGAGCTTATAAAGATTAAGTATAGGGTTGCAAAGTCTATTTCTCTATTGGAGCTTATAAAGATTAAGTATAGTGACGTGATTGACGAGCTCAACGTCTAAAATATGCTGCTAGACATGTCGTGGCAATTCAATGTTGACACGAAGTACGATAGACGCAACCACACATATTGGTTTAGGAAGGATGGGGCAAAGTACAAACTAACGTCTTTGCAAAAAAGTATCTGAACTAAATCTTAAGAGGAGGGGAAGACTTATCGTTTTTGCCGGTCTCCATGAGGGAAGTGGGAGAGAACTTCAATAAGTCCCATAAGGTGCATGACTCGGTAACGAAGGAAAATATGAAGGTCGAAGAGTCCACAAAGGAAGGCGCAAGTCCAACAGAGCTACAACCAATCATCGACGAGTGTTGCGGTATTCTTCCTTCCTAGAGGGTTATCAACCATGTGTGACATTCAACACTGCATCAATATTGTCGCACATTCAGCACCACATCAATCTTGTTCCTAAGGCGCGTTGGCCGAACTTACCGGTGAAAGGACCCTGGGGGTTGAATATGGTTTAACGAGTAATTAAGCATCATTAATTAATTAGTATGATAGGTTATTTAAAACTAAGTCCATAATTGAGACAAAAATACCGACACCAGATGTATCCTGGTATCTCTTGTGAGACACTCTAGTTCAGGAACTCTTTTCGACTTTAATCCACTATTATAATAAATAGGTATACTTCCGAGCTTTGATCCGAAGGCCTCGCCGACTTCCTACACACGAGCTTTGATTTGAAGGGCTCGTTGACTTCTACGCGAGCTTTGATGCGAAGGCTTGCGGACTTCAAACTCTTACAAAAATGTTTTTGATCTTCTCACAAATAACTTGAAGATCATACTTTACAACTCAATTCAACTCTTATCTTAATTTGATTTGGCCAATGTAAGTTCTTGTTTGTGGAGAGGTTTTGTATATAGAAGATAGAAAGTTAATGCTCTAAGAAATGGTGATGAATAGGACCAATTTTGGTTTATATAGCAAGTCAAAAACAGCCCAAAATACTAAAGTTGTTACTCTGCAAGCGGTATACCAATCTGCATAGTAACAACTATAAACGACTAGTTTTCTAGCCATTGTTGTATTAAATATTGAACAAAAACCACCCAGACGGTATCATACTTTACAACTCAATTCAACTATCTTAATTTGATTTGGCCAATGTAAGTTCTTGTTTGTGGAGAGGTTTTGTATATAGAAGATAGAAAGTTAATGCTCTAAGAAATGGTGATGAATAGGACCAATTTTGGTTTATATAGCAAGTCAAAAACAGCCCAAAATACTAAAGTTGTTACTCTGCAGACGGTATACCACTCTGCATAGTAACAACTATAAACGACTAGTTTTCTAGCCATTGTTGTATTAAATATTGAACAAAAACCACCCAGACGGTATACTAGTGGTCCAATTTTGGGCTTCTTTGAAAATTTTGGAATGAGAGATTTATTTACCAGTCTATCGTTGGTATACCGGTCTGATACTCTAGTTTAGGAATTATGAAGTTTGATTTGGATTTTGGTTTTGCTTTCATTTTGCCTTTCTCTTTATTGAGTTACAAATAATACTAGAGACACAAGAATAAAGAAAAATTACACTGAGCACGATGTCTTGATAGCTTGGCTTCTTTTCACTGTTCTAAAAATCGGCCTAGGCGGCCGCCTAGTGCCCCCCGATGCCTGACTATGTATGTTTTGGGGTTTTATGGACAATTGCCATAATTTTTAATATGTTTTTTTTGGAAACTGCCTAGAACTAGGCATGCTAGAAGCTAGGCGTCTGGTGCCTACCAGACTAGCGCCTAGCGACTTTTACAATATTACTTCTTCCATTGTTTGAATGATGGTTTTTTCTCGTGATGACAGTTGTCTGAAGCTAACCAGATCTGAAAATATGATTAGCTTTCGAGGGCTTCGCCCTCTCAACCCGTCCATTGATCGAGCAACGGAACCCACAAGTGCGTGGTCCCGGCGGTTCATAGAAATCTTTGGGCTTGCATTGTCTTTAGTCCATCATGATTTCTTCATTTGCATAGGTCCATCTTTACTCTTGCTTATTGCTTTTTTTTGTAAAAACACATATTAGACGAATAAAGCAAATCATAGTAGCAAAGATGATAAAATTAATGCACACTAGGAGTATTCCAAGTTTAAGTATTAACAATATAGTGATAGCATGACCATTAGTAATTTCATAATGCTAAACATTAATCAATTTGTCATAAAAAATTAATCAAATCATTGGGCTAACAACAATATGACTGCATGAATCCATGAGAGAACGAGATTCTTTGGGAGTATTGAAGACTTAGATGCAGAAAAACTCACGGTCAAGTTCTCTACAGTAGGATGAGTTTGACTCGGGTCTATACACCCCACTACCGGTTCCGAAAAATATTTGGGATGACTTGTTCATTTATTTCATGTTAGAACTGTCGATGATTCAACGAAGCTCTAATTTAGTGTTCGTGGTGGTGGACCAGTTCTAAAAATGGTCCCTTTTATATCTTGCAAGAGAACGGATGATGTGACGCATGTGGCGATACTGTTCTTTCCTAAAGAGTTGTGTGTTATACTTATGCGGTGATCAAGGAGTCGTTTTGTACGACAGTTGCCTTGGCTTTACCCAAATTTGAAAAATTCTTTGAAATCGAGGGCGATGCCATCGACATTGGCATATGTGCGATGTTGATGGATTTTCTCAAATCTTTTTGTAATTTTATTTCCTTATTATTTAAATCCTCTAGGGATCATTTCTTAAGCCTTAAGCCACTTATTTATTATAAATAGAAGATTGTAGTAAGGTAAAAGACTAAGTAAGATGACTAAATTTGATTTTTAGTTGCTCCATGGAAGTTCTATCTATTGTAGTTATCGATTTTGAGAATTCAAGTCCTCGTTATCTTGGGTCGGAGTTTCCATGTTGTTTCTTTTTATATTTGGAAAATTATATAAGTTAAAAAGTAATAATCACTTCCAAGTTCAATGCCCATAAGATTGGTGTAGTAAGAAATGAATTCATTTGCGGGAGGTTCTCAAAAGCAAGGGTAGTTGCTCGAGATGGTTTCTGCAAGGGAGATCATTGGATGTGCTGGTTAGGAGTCTTAAAGATTGTAATTGAAGGTGTTATTGGGGGGTGGGTTTAGATTGACAACATACAGACAACAACTGGATCTGTTAAAATATGAAGAATGCTGAGTACATGGAGTAAACAGGTTCATATAGTTGAGCTCAAGTTTTTGCGAGAACTGCTTTATTGTTCTTGATCCACTAATTTGTCGAGGGTTCCACTTTACCAGGTTGAGTAATGCTGGAAGGTCAATCTGAGATAGGATTTGTGCAATAAATGATAAAGGGTACTAAATATTGATTCCTATTAACTATCTTGCTCTATGCACACTTTGTTGTGATTGAATGATATTCTCCAAAAGCATTCTTTAGAAAATTTTGGAACAGTTTTATCAATGTTAATGTTAGATTCTCTTGCCCATGAAGATCACATTAAATCCAAGCTGGAGTAGAGAAGGTATTTGCTACCTTTTATTGTTCTTTGGGACAAACCTAGTAGCTATACTAGAAACTATGAGGATATAAACATGGTCATCATAACTGCAAGAAGTCCCTATGATCTTTGAAAGTGTGGAAATAAGAGTCGACCTTTGTCCAGTGCAAGCTTGCATGTTTTTACTTGTTGTTAGGGGTTTCCCTCTGAAATTTAAGAAGATGTGTGGCGAGTACCTGATTGACTTCTAGGTCTATGCAATAGTAAGCTCTTTGTTATGCAGCCAAACTAGGTCTACTATGGAACAACAATGGCGTGTCAAATGTATGGGCTTATAAACACTAGAACTTCATCATGTTTTATCGGAAGTATCTTGATTCATTTGCTCTATTCCGTACATGTAGCTGTTCTGTAAAGTTATAGATATATGTCTTAATGTATCCATAAACATTTTTCTTACGAACTTTACATGAATGAGCCTTTATGTATGCAGATTTGTTTGCTGATGAACTTTATATTTAGTTTTCTGTGTGCTTACTTGAGGTTGTCGGTGGTTTTGTCTTGGCCACAATTAAAGTACTTTTTATGCATCGATATTCTGTTACCCTAAACTATGTAATAACAGGAGATTAGTGCTTCTTCTAACGCTTTCTAATTGCGTGTTTTTTAATAATAAATTCAGCAGGATTGGTTTGAACAATACCGTGAGCGGGTTACTGAGGCTGAACAAATGATATTGACAACCCTTGATTTTGAGCTTGAAGTGCAGCACCCATATGTTCCACTTACTTCAGTTCTTAACAAATTAGGACTTTCGCAAACTGTCCTATTCAATCTTGCTTGGAATTTAATCAGTGAAGGGTAAGCTTCTTGGTTGTTTCGAACTCTTCCCTATTGTGCTAATGATACAAAGGCAAAATAGAAACAGATCAGTGTAGAATTCAGCATAATATAAGAATTTCAATATTTAAGTTTGGGTAGTTAATTCTGGATGGTTATTAAAATATAGTACACAAAAAACTTTGTTGAACATTTATGCATATTATAGAACTTTTTACGCTATAATTTTAATTGCCATAAGATTATATGATAGATGGACTTTTTTTTCTTTCTTTGGCTTCTTGACAAATTTGTATTTTCCTTTCCTGTTTATTCATTTCATTAAGTCAATAGTTAAGTTTTGCTTTGTTCTGTTTCTGAGGAATTCAAATTTTGTAAAAAAAAGGCGGCTTTTGGATGGTAATATAGATTTTCTTATTAAATTTCTTCAAGTTTATGCATCTTCTTTTCCAATTGTATTGGGATGAACACTATGAAGATCCTGCTTCTGTTTGTGGATGCCCTTCTCTTTGGTGCTCTTCATTTCCTTCACCTCGGAGGCTGTCTGCCTGTGACGTATTATGCCTGGAAATGCCACATTGGCTGGTGCCCCCATATCAGGAACTAGTGCAGTTAAAGTTTGACACTTGCATCTTGTCTAAGCTGGACAAGTGGACTAAGACTCGCATCCCTAATGGAGATGATGGCTTTGTTTCCATCGATATCTTGCATTTACATTATGGTTTCATCCTGACATTGATATTCCTTCCCTGTGTTGGAGTGGATAAAGCAAGTTAAGGTAGCCAAGGACTCTTTCAATGGGCTTCCCAGCTATGGTGTCTCTTTGGCAAAGTGGTTTCCTCCGATACATGTGGGACACTTTCTTTGCTCATAATTCATTTGAGATGCTGATGAGAGAAAAGTATCATTCAAGACAAGTCAAACCTGCTCCTTTTAGCTTCTAAGGAACAACTACTTAACAGCTATATGTTGGAATATAAATTATCTATGCTGGACAAGTGAACTAAGACTTGTGTCTCCCTAATGGGGATTGCGACTTGTTTCCATTGATATCTTGCATTTACATTAGGGTTTCATTGTGACATTGATAAAGTTTGACACTTGCATCTTGTCTAAGCTGGACAAGTGGACTAAGACTCGCATCCCTAATGGAGATGATGGCTTTGTTTCCATCGATATCTTGCATTTACATTATGGTTTCATCCTGACATTGATATTCCTTCCATGTGTTGGAGTGGATAAAGCAAGTTAAGGTAGTCAAGGACTCTTTCAATGGGCTTCCCAGCTATGGTGTCTCTTTGGCAAAGTGGTTTCCTCCGATACATGTGGGACACTTTCTTTGCTCATAATTCATTTGAGATGCTGATGAGAGAAAAGTATCATTCAAGACAAGTCAAACCTGCTCCTTTTAGCTTCTAAGGAACAACTACTTAACAGCTATATGTTGGAATATAAATTATCTATGCTGGACAAGTGAACTAAGACTTGTGTCTTCCTAATGGGGATTGCGACTTGTTTCCATTGATATCTTGCATTTACATTAGGGTTTCATTGTGACATTGATATTCCTCCCCTATGTTGGAGAAGATAAAAACTAGTTAAGGTATCCAAGGACAATGTATATTTGGGACACTTTCTTTGTTCATAATTCATTGGAGCTGCTGATGTGAGAAAGGTATCCCAAGGAATATCATTAGGGTTTCATCTGACATTGATATTCCTCCCCTATGTTGGAGAAGATGAAGCAAGTTAAGGTAGCCAAGGACTATCAATGGGCTTCCCAGCTATGGTGTCTCTTTGGCAAAGAGGTTTTCTCCGATGTATATTTGGGACACTTTCTTTGCTCATAATTCATTTGAGATGCTGATGTGAGAAAAGTATCATTCAAGACAAGTCAAACCTGGTCCTTCTAGCTTCTAAGTAACAACTACTTAACAGCTATATGTTAGAATTTAAATTGTCTATGCTGGACAAGTGAAATAAGATTTGTGTCTCCCTAATGAGGATGATGACTTGTTTCCATTTATATCTTGCATTTACATTAGGGTTTCATTGTGACATTGATATTCCTCCCCTATGTTGGAGAAGATAAAAACTAGTCGAGGTATCCAAGGACGATGTATATTTGGGACACTTTCTTTGCTAATAGTTCATTGGAGCTGCTGATGAGAGAAAAGTATCATTCAAGACGAGTCAAACTTGCTCCTTCTAGCTTCTAAGTAACAGATGCTCAACAGCTATATGTTAGAAAATAAATAAAACATAAAGCTGTCTAACTTCTTCTGAGTTACAATCTGACAGATACTAACCTGACCTTTCTTGTATCTATTGTTATATACAGTCTGACCTTCATAATTATGTCTTAACTGCTTTTAAATATAGTATTGAATTTCCCAGTGAGAATATTTCTACGTAACTTTTTTTTGGCGTGACATTGATTTTTGGTATGGCATAAATTGCAGGATCTTTCTTCACAAGAATAGTGTGCTCACCTTTGTGATATTCTTAGCCGGAGGATTAATATGCTGTTCTTGGAAAGCATATTTTATGCATCTGAAGTTGATCAACTAGCAAGCTATGGATGCAATACATGACATAAAAATAGTTTTCCAGCTGTTTTTTTAGATGGCTCTTAATACACCCTAACCGTTGCCAACTTTTGATACAGCAAGAAAGGTTCAGTCCTAATTGGATGTTTTTCTTTAAAAAATGAACAATTGCCTTGAGTTCTTCAGGTCTTCATCCTGCCAACCCCACATCATATCCCCACCCCGGCCTCACCCTCACCTAGTTACATGCACATTTTCTTTTAGTTTAAGAGATTATGTGTTCCATATGGGGCATGTAACCACATATTTCTCCACCTCACTCTTGCTTTCACTTGCACATTAGGCTGAGGTTGATCCCTCTCGATCTTGCAGTTTGTTTGTATTGGGGGACATCATAGTCTTTCATTTATTTGTCTTCACGAGAAATTATTGGGTGGTCCGGGCTCACCACGTGGCAATGGTGAATGGCGAGCCCGGCCACTAATTTCTTGACACTTGGCATAATCCATTATATCACTACATTTCTCTTATTTTCTAGGTTAGTTTTTTTTAATGTTTTTGAAAGGAATTTTTTTTTTCTAATTATATGCCAAGTGAATTTTTATATATTTTATATTTTATTTACATTTTTTTGATTTTTTTTTTCAAATATTATGCCAAGTGTCAAGAAATTAGTGGCCGGGCTCGCCATTCACCATTGCCACGTGGTGAGCCCGGACCACCCAATAATTTCTCCTTCTCCACCTCAATGCAATTGATGTTTATTTTCGTTAGTCTGTATGATTCTTGACATTCCTTAAGAGGGTGTCGCCTAGCACAATGATAAGACATGCTGCTGCATCCTGGAGGATGCATGATTTTTTTCACAGGAACAGCCTCTCCAAATATATGGGTAAGGTTGCGTACATCTTGACCCTCCCTAGACCCTGTAAACGGGGCACACCCCTTTTTTTATTCTTGCCATTCCTTGGGGCACTATTTGTTAGAAGTTTCTGTTCCTTTGCCAATTGTTATTCTCTTAGATATTAGTTGTCTAAGGTTTGTAATGTTGTTTGCTTTTCTTTTTTTCTCAGTAATTTTCTATTTTGTAATTAAGTAGTATGTGCTTCCTTTTAGCTAAATCTTTTAATCTTTAGCTACCTCACTCTTAAGCCTGGTTCCTGCCATCATCCAATTTGTTTACTTTCGCAATGATGAAATGGTTATGACTGGTTTCTTTGCTTGATTGATTCCTGCCATGTATTGGTGCTGCTAAATCTTATTAGCAAAGTCATGAAAGGGCATTGTGTTGTAAAGAGTGGGTGAGTTCCATATGTTGCTGTAAATGAGAACTTAAACACCCACTTCCCCTTTGCTGTGACTTCTATTCTGTTAATCTTATCCATTAGCACTTCTAGCAACGTTAGGATTATCTACGAATGTTTCTCTATATACAAATAAATGCACTTTGTATTTTGCTAGATTTTCTAACGTCATAACCTAAAACATTGTAAAGCGTTAAGAAGAATAGTTGATGAGTTGCTGGCTACTTTGTTAAATTGCATGTTGTTCTAATCACGGAAGATACATTTATTTACATTATGTTCACAAAATATATTGTAAAATTAACCTATTGCATTACATCTAAATAAAAATTAAGTGTTTCTCTATATGATTATCAGTCTACTTTTTATGACTTTTGTTTACCTTTTTGTGTACATTTTTTTGGTATGTACCTTGTATATCTCTATATCTCTAAGCTGCAATTTGGAGAATTTTCTGCTGCTGACATGGGGTGGAAAGAGGAGAAAATTTGGTTGATGTTGCACGAAGTTGTTTTTATTACTCGTGTGTTGCTACCTGAGGAATAGCCATGCTGATGCTTTGTGGCCCGGACTAACGCCACTGCCAATTACCATTCCTATTAACCTAAAGATGAAACATCCATGGCTTCTTGCACACATGCTACCTACTCGTCATTGTTGTGGATGCACTAGCAACTGAGGCAATATCAGATTATCGTATCATGGCATGATTTAGATAAGAATAGTTCATTTGTGTACATCATTATTAAGGAAACACTATCAAGCAGAAGATAGTAGTATCCGTGGGAGAGGTCTGTTGTCTCTTATTTATGTGTTCTAGAGTTCTTACATTTTTCCTAATTGGGTTGTTTCTCTGGAAATTGAGAGTGCATGTGCCCCTGCTGCATAAGTGGGTCCAGGAATTGATGCTTAGCAAGATCACACGTCATATATTAGCATTATCCAGCATTTCTACTGAAGATTCTTGAATAGTATTCACCTGGAAAGCTGCTTTATAGTTGGTAAGGATAAAGAACCAGCATATTGACCTGTTTGAATTGCTTTGATTACATAAAAAATGTATCGTATTCTAACTATTCATCTTTTTAATTTATTAACTGTTGCATAATTCTATGTAGAACTACTCTGCACAGATTCAAATGTGTATGTCATTTTTTTCCAGTTGTTTTATAATTGGTTACAATTTTGTATCCTTATTGTGACTGCTTAGTGACCAATCTGCCTTTGCATCCTTTTTAATGACAGCTTGCGGAGTTCACTTTGGCTTCAATTCAAGCCCCATCATATTGCTGCTGGAGCAGCTTTTGTTGCTGCAAGGTTCCTGAATTTTGATCTTTCCCATTACCAAAGTATTTGGCACGAGTTCCAGACGACACCTTATATACTTCAAGGTACACAGACTTTAAACTACTTCAATTCCTTTGTTCATATTTTTTTTCTCTATCAACATTATTGGTTTGCTGCATTTTGCAGACATCGTGCAACAACTGATGGAGCTCTTCTAAACTATTACACAATATCGCTTGCTCGGTGTTCTGTCTGAGGTTTGTTTATGTAATTATACACCATATATCTGAAAGTATAATACAAATATGAGAAGGGATGTGTAGACCGTATCCTGTGTTTTAGTCAGCGTATATACCTGATGTCTCTTGTCATTTACTTATTGCTTGTGCGATCCATAACAAGTAATCGTTCTTCATATGCTTCTTTTCTCCAAGTATTGGCATACTGTTTCTTGTCTCCTGGTAGTGGAGATCACATGTATTTCTTATGGCGGTGGTGGAGAACCCGGTTAACGGTTTGCTGCTTTGGTTACTGGGTGGTGAAGTGTAAAGTTGAGTTTTAAAGAACGGAACCTTAAGCCTACAATACTTAGGTATTCACTGGTGTCAAGCCAAGGATCAAAACCTTACTTATGCGAGAGCTGCACAAATGCATGAAAGTCTTGCATTGTTATCTGGCCTTGTCAGTGAGTTGCGGAGTAGCTTTGCTGGATTGTCCTGATGATGGTAGTGAAGTTGTGGTTATGATGTAGACATGTTTTGTTGTCGATCTTCCTTGTGTAAAAGATGTCAAATCATACGCCTGTTTGTTTTACTTTCAGGCTGCCAGCCGCCGCCGCCACTTTACGACGTTCTCTTGTATAGACCACGACCACCTTCCCTGCTCCCTCCCCCAACGCCACGTACTTGCATAACATTCATTTCTGGCTTTTGATTATTAAGATGTTTGATTTTAGAGCGTGTTTTCTTCCTTCTCCTTGAGATAAGACGGAGTTTGTCCTTGTCGCTGGCAGTTTGCTGCTATAGTTTGTTGGTTCATTGACCTTTGAAAGAACTTTGTCAACCTGGAGTGTTGGTTCATTGACCTTGGAAAAAACTTCGTCGACCTGGAGTGAAGCTTCTCTAACAGGTATTGATTCTCAAGAAAAGCTGCTTCACAGGTATTGCTTAGAACGTGAATACATTTCCTTTTATGACTGGGTGGGATGTGACCGGAATTGTAGAAATTGAAATTAGAGATGAGACTTACTATTCTACAAAATGAGCTTCTACATTCTAAATCTAGAATCTAGAAAATGGGATGAACTTTACTAATGATCCTCTTACGGCTTGAAATTTTCATTTGGATCCTACCGTGCGCTTGTTAGCCTGTTACCATTCCATTACAAATGAAACATAATTGCAGTACATACTAGTTCTAAATTTGTTTGGAAGTAAAACAATTGTCTCAACAAAAAAAAGAGTAAAACAATTAAGAGGAAATAAAATTAATTACTGCAAAATCATTATTAAGTTATTTAGATGACAACTGATTAAGATGTTGTTTGTTTGCCACTCTAAGATTGAATAGGAAAAAGTTTCAGGTTAGAAGCATTAATTATTGTTTGGTTGTCAATAAATTTAGAGACTGTCTGAATTTTGTCTTAAAACATTAGAATCTAACATCTGAATTTGAACCTTTTTTTTAATTATGTTATAATATTTTTTTATCAATTTTGTTAATATCCAAAATATTTTATTTTATTATTTTAAAATAAAATATATTGATATAATGATCTACATAGTATTTATTCTGTGTTGAAATATAAAACATACAAACAAATATTTTTATTAGAGGATTCATTCAAACAAAAACAAATGGATTTTTTCAGACCCAGACTTTAAATTTAGAAGAAAAATAATAAGTCTATACTACTATATAATAAGAAAAATTGATTTCATCGTGAATTTTTTTTCTTTCAAATATGTTCTTGCCTAACTTTACTAATTAAAATTGTTCATTAAATTTAATGAGGGCAGTTAGGTAATTACATATATCTTAAAAAAAAAGAGAATACTTTGCTATTATGGTACCTTTTGCTCTTGAAAACTTATATATATATATATATATATATATATATATATATATATATATATATATATATATAGAAAGCTTCTCCTACGGGAATAACTTATGGGACAAACTTACGGGATGAGAAAATATACGTATAGTTCTATTCTTTATTTCTTTCACTTTAAAAATGTTAGATCTCTCTTTTAAAAAAGGAACATATCTCTATCTTAAAGATAAGTCTATTTATTTTTTAAATAGTGAAAGATTTATTTATTTATTCAAAAAATAGAGATATAAAAGTTAATTTTATAATTTTTTTTAAATAGAGATGGATTGTTTTAAAAATAATAATCTTTAAACGTAAATATCTTTTTAAAATGTTATTCAAAAATATACTTAATATTAATGTTAATTTTAATATTATTTCTCATGTTAATTTTTTGGTGCTAACTTTATTATTGATATTAATTTTAATTTTAATTTCAACATTAACATTAAGTTTAATTTAACATTAACATTAATATTAACATTAACATTAATATTACATTAACATTAAAATCTAATATTAAAATTAAGATTAAGAATATAATTTAAATTTAAATTAAGATTAGAATTTATATTTAGATTTAGATTTAGATTAGATTTAGATTTAAATTTAAATTAAATTTAACATTAACATTAGCATTAGCATTAGCATTAACATTAAAATTTAAATTAATGTAAAAATTAAAAATTAAAAATTAAAATTAATATCAACATTAATATTAACATTAACATTAAAATTAATATTTTAAATATAATTTTTAAAGGTATATTTATTTATAAGGATAGATTCTTTTTTAAAAAAATTATCTCTATTTTAAGAAATACATGGAATAATTTATCTATCTCTATTTTTAAAAATAAATAAATTTCTCTGTGTTTAAAAATAAATTGATAGATAAGCCTTATTTTTGAAGATAGAGATATGTTTGTTTTTAAGAGTAGAGAGTGGAGATTTAATCAACTTCTTCACTACGATGAGATCCCTCATTGTATTTCTAATCATGTCCTTCAAGACATGAATTCTGTACCTATTTAACTAAGTAATGCAAGTTGCTTTAAAAAAAAAGAGTAGAGAGTGGAGATTTAAATATTAAAGAGAAATAAATTCAGAAGAGAAACATACGTACATTTCGGGATATTTTGAGTTTCTTCTCTCTGTAATAAATTGGTCTATCCCGTAAACTCTTCCTGTAAACTTATCCCGTATAAGAAGGGGAATATATATATATATATATATATATATATATTATGAGATGGGTTTTTTTTTTTATATAAATTAAGAGAGGGTTAAAATAAGTGCAACGGACATACATATATGCTAGTATACCTTAGACAAAAATAGAATAGAAATAAATACACCGAACAACACCACCCCCCCCCCCCCCCCCCCCCCCCCCCCCCTGCATTATTATAGGGACTACATCTATTTGAAACTTATTACCCAAACTACGCCTCTCCTTTATAAAAAAAACATAAAATTTTCAAAATGATAACAAAGTTTCCTGAAATAATAAATAAGATAATAAGTATGTAAAATTATAAAACATGTATGTGTTGCCAATACTTTTGGCGACATGGATGCATACACTCATGTCGTCAATAACATTGGTGACATGAATGCAAGTTTTTTTCTTCTAAGAGCGGTGTTTTCGAGAAGGAAAATGTAGGAAAAAAAATCATCGTTAAAGTTTACTTTCGTCACTAAAGCTCCATTTTCATCGCACAATTCGTCACTAAAACTTTGTCCCCAAGCCGCATAAAAAAATACAAGAAAAGAAGGTCGCTAAAAGTCTACTTTCGTCACTAACATCCGTCACTAAAGCCCTATTTCTGAAAGCCCAATTTTGTCAGTTATTCGTCCCAACACGTCCAAGTCAAAAGAAAACCAAAAATAAAAAATAAAAAATAAAAAAAGACATTCATGTCGCTACTACTATTGCAGATACATTACCTATTTTATAGTTTTACATACTTATTATCTTATTTATTATTTATTTAAGTAAATTTTGTTATATTTTTGAGAATTTTCTGTAAGAAAATCAAATAAGGGGTATAAAACATAAGATTGGTCCTATAATTAGTTTCAAAGTAGGAATAATTATTGTAATAAGTATAAAACATAGAAATATAATTAACGTAAATTGTCCAAATAAATATCCAACTATGCACTCTCACTACTTTATTAGTCCATTGACAAATAGCAGCTACACCACCACCACCAAAGGATTTATTGAGAAAGGGCATACGAAGAACTGAGCAAACACAAAGAGTCATGCAAACCACCAACACAGCCGCGCTACTGCAAGCCAAAATCCGAGTACAGCTCGTAGCGCATGCTGCACTCGTCCGTAAAGTACTGCGCGCCGAAATTGTAGTAGCACTCGTACTCCATCTTCCTCCAGCCGTCGTTGAGGCACACGTCGCAGGTGTGGCCGTCGGTCACTTTGCATTTCGCTTTCCCGTACACTGTCCACTGCGGCGCGCCGTTCGCGTCCGCCGGTCCCGCATCCTCCGTGATGTAGTCGAGCTCCGGGTGGATCGGCGTCTGCGTGGCCATCCTCTGCACCACGGTCTGCACGTTGTTGAGGAAGTCGCTATCGTAGGACACCGTCCCGTCGCACCAGAATGTCGCGACGGCGGGCGTCAGTCCCCAGCACGCGAGGAGGAGGAGGAGATGCATGACTGCAGCTACGGCTGTTCCTCTGATGCCAACGCGAGCCATGTCTATGAGAAGTTAGTTGATGCTGGTGCTCTATATATATAAATATTCAGCTACGGGAGTCCTCGTTACTTAGGGAAGGCGTCCAAGAAGAATTTTGTTGGTACATTTCTTGATATTCGAATTCTTTTTACTAATCATACTGCCATATATGTCGGGTTTATTCGGCAGGCCTTCGTCATTCGGCGGAGCCTGCGTCCCCCGCGGGTGCTTCCAAGAACTTGATATTAAGCTAATGACAGGGACCGAATTTTCGAATATGCAGCATTTAACGGTTAACCGAATGCCAAAGGCCTTGCCGAATAGATCCGACATATATGGCAGTACGATCAGGGCCGGCCCTGGTTAAGGTAACTCAGACAGCACTTCAGCTTTGGGCAACCACCCTCAGCTTGGGACAACCTCCAAGTTCAGTATAATCCCACAAGAGGTCAGGTTCACGGATGATCTCAGCATCGGCTCACAACAAAGATAAGGGACAACCAAAGCTATCTATGGATAGGACAACTCAATTCCGTGGGCCGGTCATGAATATGATTAGTAAAAAGAATTTGAATACCAAGCAATGTATGACAAAACCGTGAATAAAAATAGAAAGCGAGAATGATGTATTTTCTATTGTTTGGTACAGGAAAAAGAGAGTAAAAAGAAAGAAAAGTAGAGGGATTACTTTTCCTACTAAGATAAGAAATTCGATTCCTCAAAAAAAATAGAAGAAAAAGAAAAAGGAAGAAAAATTAGAGACTCATCTTAATTTACAATAATATCCCAGCCCATATGATTATATATATTATTTAAAATTGTTCAATGGAATTAAATGACAAATAAGTGATTTTAGTTGAGGATATAATTGGTAGCGTCTATATTTTTTTTATTTTTCTTTCTTCCACTTTTTTGTCCGTATAGGAAAAAAAAATACTATTTCCATTTTTCATCCATTCTATTAAACAAAAAGAAAGAAGATTGTATCTCCTTTCTATGTGGATGAAAATTATCTCTCTAATATTTTATATTCCTTCAACTTTCTCATCATTCCTATCAAAAGGAACCTAAGTAACGAGGACTCACCGACGGAGCAATTGGTGGGCTGGGATAGGCTCCAGCCCAACCACCCCATACAGTTTTTTTTTTTCTCATCGATGGAATCTATGAATGGATTCCTATTGTACTCATCTTTCTCTTTCTTTGTCACATTATGATGTTGTGTCTCTTGTATCCTTATAGTATCATTAGTAGGTCTCTCCAACGCAATTTGGGACCCAAAATTTAAAAAAAAAAGGTAAATGTAGAATGAGTTGAATTTGTATAATAATAATAGGAAACGATAAAGTAAGCTTCGGTCTCAAAGATTGTGTGGTCAAAAATTGATGTAAAAATAATAATAATATAAAAATCTAGAATATAGAAAGTTGGACTCCAAATTGGGACTTACTATTCTACAAAATGAGCTCCTATAATCTAGAATCTAGAAATTGGGAGATCCAACCCTTAGTGTCGTGTCCGACCCGCACGGTGCCTTATGATGGCTGGTTGGTTCGATGAAGCCTTGTTGGACTTGGGAATATGCGGAAGGATCGCTTGGAAGGCTATACAATTGTGACAAAAATTGTCTTATAAATGTGAATATTATTGAACCCTTCGAAGATCATTTAGCTTCACGCTTAATAAAAAAGAATTAGTATGCTATGTTGTTTGTTGAGTGCTTGCATGGAACCCATAAAGATAATTAATCACATGATCCGAAAACTGTTGCGTACGATTTCATGAATTGGGTGCTTGCGTGTTGTTGCAATGAATTACATGACAGGTGAAGTAAAAGTCCCAAATATTCGGGTGGTGAGTATATCGAGTCTTAGCTCGATGAATAGATGGTAACACGGATACTAAGACTAAAGAACTGGACAGTGAGTATGCTTGAACGTATGGTAACACAGATGCTAAGTCCCAAGAATTGGACGGTGAGTACATTGAGTTCCGGTTAGAAGACGTATGGTATCAAAGATGTGTAAAAGGCTTGAGTAATCACATTCTATTATCCAGTGCCGATGTAAAATGTTGATTACACAAGACCCTGGATTGGGTAGTTGGTATTTGTGAGCTCAGCTCAAGGCAATGGTGGCTAGATGGGTAAGAATGGTGTGGCTAATTTACTTAGTTTTTCTTATTATGCATTATATGTTTTCTTCATAGATAAGTTGCATATACTTATATGGTCATGGACAACTTGTGCACAAGATAGTTCCTCGAACGGTAATCCGAGGCCACGGACCAGGTTCATCCTAGGGGGAATAAGGATTGGTGTCGACGTACTGACATCAGAATTGTGGGACTTTCAGTGTAGGCTTGCTACTTTGCACTGAAAGGACACCAAAATTCCATAGTGTTGAAGTAGTAGTACAGTGCTGAAGTAGTAGCACGGTATTTTGGAAACATCCCATGGGCTCGCAACCCACCTGGAGTTAGCTGTCTACCATTAGATAGTCCAAGATGGCGTGCGTCAGTGACCTTCATATAGATAGGTGTCACGACCCGCACCCGCTAAAAGGGCACGTGACGTGACAACGCCTAGCCCTCACCGGAAAAACGGCATGGAACGCTGTGGATTTTCTAGTCTGACAACAGTTTATATATATAACAAAACCTGTCGAGAATATGGTCAACTCCGAACGGAGGACAAGCAATGAGTATATATAAGTGCTCAATCACAACTCTAAGATGATAAGTAAAGACTGAAAGATAAAGACAACAAGACGATAAAATATAACCTGTCAAGTCCAAATACAAATAATATGCAAGTCCAGTCTCTAATACAGTCCAAATGTAATACAGTCTCAAAAGTAACTGGAGACAAAGTCCAGTACAAAGACCTACTCTAACTAAACAAGAGGTATGGTCTCGTCATGCGGAGCTACGCCGTGCGGGACCAAGTCTAGGCCCACTACGTCGTCCGGACCGTAGTAGGTACTGCAATCTCCCTCGTCGGCATCTGTAATATTTTATCAACAGTCCAGTCAGGATGGAACGAGTACATATATCTCATAACAGATCTCAAGATAGAATAAAAGCTATAAGACTGTAAATAGAGCATATACAATAAATCATGGAGTGTACATGTATGTATCATGGCATAGTAAGCTGTAGAGCTAGAGCTAGAACAAGAAAATAGAACGGGATCATGGTATGTACACAAGTTAAGGAAAGCCATATGTCCAATGTGTGTGAGTAGTAGTTTCAGCTTGTGATCGGCTTGGGTACCTGTCAAGAATCGGCCTGGCAAGTCATAAGTACGGTATATGACTCATACTGTTCGAGAATGCGAGATGGATCTGATTATAGGCCTACGCTACTACTCCCCCTACCCCAACTGGTAGAATGGATCCAAACAGGACACGTCACTGCATGGGATTCTAATGAGAAGGTAGCTAGACTTCTCTAGAATCAGTGACCACATATTGAGCAAGAGCTACAAGGAAGCTTGCACAATACATCCCAACCTAAGAAGGAGAAAACATCTCTCGTCGGGATCCAAGAATACCAATCCGTGAGAACCATGTGTCGAAAATAAGCATATCAACACTAAGTACATGAATCATAACAGTTATCTTAAATTGGAAATAAGTATCAGAGAATGTACTCGCCTGTAAGATGATAAAATATGTCGACCGGATCAACTACAGTGTCTCGAGGACCTATAGAGAACAAGACGTATCAATACTATGTTTAGGAAGTAAAGTTAAATCAAATTAAATCCTATTTAGTCATTCTAGGTCAAGACATGTCTAGTCGGGTCAATCTTGGTCATGGGAGAACATTGGAAGTCAATCCGAATCAAACTAGGTCGAAAACTGGCTTACCATTGACTTTTGGTCAACGGGTCAACTCTGGTCAACTCTAGGTCAACTCTAGGTCAACCCAAGGTCACCGGTGACTAATAGTTGACTTTTAGTCAACTGTCCAAGTTAAATGGAATTTGGAACTAAATTGGGTAAAGTGTTGACCCATAGTTGACTTTTAGTCTAAAAAGTCAACCGGGGTTAAGACTAGGTTTAGACGGCTAATTCTACTCATTACCAACCTCTACAACCCATATCCAAGTCCATCTTGGACTTGGAAACTCAAATCTTGGCCATGGGCCAATTCCCTATTTTACCCGTAAAAAGGATAAAATTCTACCTTCGGCGATTATCTAGTTAGCCTACCTACGCTTGATATTTTGACCCGATCTCCCTAGGGTAGTAGGGTACTAGCCTATAGGTTCGTTACCTACCAAAATACCTAGATAAAGTGGACGTCTAGTCCACCTTACGGCCCGTTGCAGATATCTTGAATATTTCAAGATACGCACTGATACGACGCGATACCGGCGCCCTACGATCCCGATTTCCACTCGGGAGCCTACCCACAAAATCTAATTCACATAACCTAGGCCTACGTCAAGTTTCGTCGCGATCCGATACTCGAAACTCGATTTCGCCCTCTAACTCGACTTCCTCCTTTATCCCCTTCTAGCTCCTATTCTAATTCTCTTCCTTAACTCTTCCTCTAACTTCCTCTTCTAATTCCTTCTTCCTATTCTTTTCTAATTCTTCTTCTAACTCCTCCTTCCTATTCCCCTTCTAATTTTCTAACCTCTTCTAATTTCCTTCTCCTCTAACTTCTTTTAACTCCTAACTTCTTCTTCTCCTTTTCTTCTAACTTCTCCTTATTCTTTTCCTCTAACTTCCTTCCTCTAATTCCTTCTCTAATTCTCTACCTCTAACTCTTCTTTCTAACTAACTTAACATCTATCCCTATACATATATATATATATATATATATATATATATATATATATATATATATATATATATATATATATATATATATATATATTTTTTTTTTTTTCCCTAACATCTATCCCTATATATATATATATATATATATATATATATATATATATATATATATATATATATATACTCATATATATCTATACTAAGGGGGGGTTTAAGGGGTTAAATGGCAAGAAAGGAGGGGGGGGGGGGGGGGATGGCTGCTAAGGCAGCTGCTACAGCTGCTGTGCTGCTGCTGTTCACAGCAGCAGCTGTGCAGCTGCTACTACTGCTGCAGTTCATTCTTCTTCTTCTTCTTTCACTTCTCCTTCACTTCCTCCTCTACTCACCTCTTTATATATATATATATATATATTATATATATATATATATATATATATCTATATATATATATATATATATATAAAACTCACAAACACACTCACACATGCCTATATATATATACATCACACACACATCTATATATATATATATATATATATATATATATATCTATATTATATATATATATATATATCTATTTATATATATATACATACACACACACACACATCTCCATATATATAAATATATTATATCTATATATATATATATATATATTATATATATAATAATATATATATATATATAAACTCACAAACACACTCACACATGCCTATATATATATACATACACCACACATCTCCATATACTTATATTATATATAATATATTATATATATATATATATATATATATATATATATATATATATATATATATATATATATATATATATATTTTTTTTTTTTTTTTTTTTTTACATATATATCTATATATATATATATAATATATTATATATATATAATATAATATTATATATATATATATACACACACAACCACACACATATATATATATATATATATATATATATAGATATATTATATATATATATATATATATATAAACACACACACATATCCTTATATCTAATATATATATATACACACACACAACCCACCACTCATGACAACACCACCACTACCACTCTCTACACACACACACACAAATACATATAACCTATATATAATATATATATATATTATATATATATATATATATATATAATATATATATATATATATATATATATATATATATATATACCATTCAATATATAAACCCCTAATTAACCTACCTAATCTCTAGGAATACCTACAAATTCATGGGCAAATGGTGGAGAATTCCCTTCTCATCATTTATTGTAAAAGCAATAAATGGAAAGAATAGTAAATTGGAGAAATCATACCTAAAATAGGTTTCCTTGTAGGGAAGAGCTTGGAAGAAGAAAGGAAATTTGAGAAAGAGAGAGATGTTTACTTAATGAAGAAGAAAGGGGGGGGGGGGGGGGGGAGACTCTCTTGGCCGGCCAAGGGGGTGAGGGAATGGGTTTGGGTTGGATCCAATAAGCCCCAAACCCAATAGACTTAGTTTGGTCTAATTTGAATTCGGTTTGGTTCGGTTTGTTTCTAATTGACTAATTAAGTCTCTAAAATGACTAATTAAACCATAGAAAATTGGGTTTATGGTTTCTAGCCTAATTTGGATGGCATGTGGGCCAAGCCCAGCTAGTATGTGGGTCCCACTAGGGTCCAAGCTACCCGGGTCTCCAAATTGAGTCCGAATTGGATAAAATTCAAACCCACTCAAATAAATTCCTAAAAATCATATACAATCAAATAAATTCCTAAAAAATTATAAAACTTGAAAATGATGAAAATACCCCTAATTTGAAAACTGGGGGTGACAAATCTACCCTCATTAAAAAATTTCGTCCTCGAAATTGAATGAGGACTAACACTGCAATCATGAACAGAACAAGGAAGAAAAAGAAAGAATTTACTTCAAGGCTCGAAGAGATATGGAAATCGCTTCCGCATGTCGTCCTCCCTCTCCCAGGTGGACTCACCTGGAGAGTGGTGTCTCCATGCAACGCGAACCAAGGGAATGACCTGGTTCCGGAGCACCTTCTCTCTTCGGTCCAAGATCTCGACCGGCTTCTCTGGATAGCTGAGTGTCGGTCCCACCTCGATCTCGGTGTGATCTAAGACGTGACTGGGATCTGCCACGTACCGTCTCAGCTGCGACACGTGGAACACACTGTGCACTCCCTCTAGCGTGGGCGGTAACTCCAGTCGGTAAGCCACTGCACAGACTCTGCCCATGATACGAAATGGTCCGATGTATCGTGGACTAAGCTTCTCGCCGCCACCAAAACGAATCGTGCCACGCGTCGGAGAAATCTGCAGAAAGACAAGATCATCAACCTAGAACAAAACACAATACTTAGAGCTTGATCTAAAACAATCACAATCAGACTCAAATACTAGAAAAATCTAAATTATACCTCAAACTCCAATGGCCTCCGGTGGCTATCGGCCCAATGCCGCTGCCTATCCTGCGCCACCCGAAGTCTATCCCTGATAATCCTGACCTTCTCTGCAGCATCCACCACCATCTCAGGGCCAAGCAAAACCCTCTCACCGACATCATCCCAAGACAAGGGAGTACGGCACCTCCGTCCGTATAGAGTCTCGAAAGGTGACATCTCTATACTGGCTTTGTAGCTGTTGTTGTAAGCAAACTCTACAAAGTGAAGGTGGTCCTCCCAAGATCCCCCGAAGTCCAAGACACAGGTACGCAGCATATCCTCGAGGGTCTGAATCGTCCTCTCTGACTGCCCGTCTGTCTGGGGGTGGTATGCGGTACTGAACTTGAGCGATGTGCCCAAGCTAAGCTGCAAACTCTGCCAGAAGTGGGAAGTGAATCGGCTGTCCCGATCCGAGACTATACTCACTGGAACCCCGTGTAATCGGACTATCTGCCGCATGTACATCTCGGCCAACCTCTCCGTCGACAAACCCACTTTGAAAGGCAAAAAGTGGGCCGATTTGGTCAATCGATCAACAATGACCCAAATCGCATCCTTTCCTCTTGGAGAGCGCGAAAGCCCAGATATAAAGTCCATGGTGATATGCTCCCACTTCCACTCAGGAATGGGTAGTGGCTGGAGCAATCCACCCGGTCTCTGCCTCCCGGCCTTCACCTGCTGGCACACCAAGCATCTCGAAACGAACTGAGCCACCTCTCGTTTCATGCCATACCACCAAACATGCTGTCTCAAGTCTCTATACATCTTGTTGGCTCCGGGATGCATAGAGTACTGAGAACGGTGCGCCTCCTGAAGAACCTCCTCCCGAAGTCCTCCGCTCAGTACGCACAATATGGTACCATGTCTCAACGACCCGTCCCCTGCTATAGAGAACTCATCCAACAGCCCTATCTGGACCTGCTCCCTGATGACCCTCAGAGCCTCGTCCTTAAACTGAGCTGCCCTGACTCTCTCCATCAGCTCCGACTGCACCTGCAGACCCCACATTTGCGCCTCGAACCCAGGAACTATCACCTCTATGCCCAAGCTCTCCAGATCTGCCAGAAGGTGACGATCCATCGTCAAACACATGGCCACGGGATACCTGCTCAAAGCATCCGCGACCACGTTGGCCTTCCCCGAATGGTACTGCAAGGATATATCAAAATCCTTCATTAGCTCTAACCATCGCCTCTGCCTCATATTCAGCTCCTTCTGGGTAAACACGTACTTCAAGCTCTTGTGATCTGTATAGATCTCAACTCGCTCTCCGTACAGATAGTGTTTCCACAGCTTCAAAGCAAAGATGACCGCTGCCAGCTCTAGATCGTGGGTAGGGTAATTCCTCTCATGAGGACGTAACTGTCTAGATGCATAGGCAATTACCTTCCCGTGCTGCTGAAGCACACAACCTAAACCCCGTCCTGAAGCATCACTGTAGATCGTATAACCACCAGATCCAGATGGCAGCGTCAAGATAGGAGCTGTAGTCAACCTCGCCTTCAACTCCTCGAAGGCGGCCTGGCACTCATCGGACCAAACAAACTCCTCGTCCTTCCTGGTAAGGCGGGTCATCAGCTGGGCAATCCTGGAAAAGTCCTACACGAACCTCCGGTAGTAACCTGCCAGACCCAGAAAACTCCGAACCTCTGCTACTGAGCTCGGCGTAGACCAGGACTCCACTGCAGAAATCTTATTCGGATCCACTGAAATTCCCTCGCCAGAGACAACATGGCCTAGGAACTCCACGCGATCCAAGAAGAACTCGCACTTGGACAGCTTCCCATATAGCTGCTCCCTCCTGAGAGTGTCCAACACAATCCTCAAGTGCTCCTCGTGCTCCTCTGGTGTCTTCGAGTAGATGAGAATGTCATCAATGAAGACCACCACGAACTTGTCAAGGTACTGATAAAATACCTTGTTCATCAAGTTCATGAATACCGCCGGAGCGTTGGTCAACCCAAACGGCATGACGGTATACTCATACTGGCCATAGCGGGTCCGAAAGGCAGTCTTCGGAATGTCATCCTGCTTCACCTTCAGCTGATGGTACCCGGTACGCAAGTCGATCTTCGAGAACACCCTCGCTCCGTTCAACTGGTCGAACAAGTCATCAATCCTTGGCAAAGGATACTTGTTCTTGATGGTAAGGTTGTTGAGCGCCCTGTAATCAATGCACAGACGTACCGTACCATCCTTCTTGGAGACGAAAAGAACTGGCGCGCCCCAAGGTGAAGAACTAGATCGAATAAAGCCCTTGTCCTCCAGCTCGTCGACCTGTCTCTTCAGCTCCGCTAACTCACTGTTGTTGATTCTATAGACGTGCTGGGAGATAGGCTCAGCACCCGGCACTAGATCTATAGAAAACTCAACATCACGATCTGGCGGCATCCCGGGCAGCTCCTCGGGAAATATATCCAAGAACTCAGCAATGAGTGGATGTGGCAACACCGGCCCCGCCAAGAATGCTCCGCAGAATCCATCTCCCTGCTCCGCTGCACCCATGGTGAACTCATACTCCGGCTCTCCCGGCGGCCTAAACAGAATCCTGCCCCCTCTGCAGTCGATGCTAGCATGGTGCATGCTCAACCAGTCTATATCGAGTACCACATCGTAACTCGAAAGTGGCATTACGAGCAAACACGCACTCAGCTCTCGGCCTCTCAAAGAAACTCTTCGCCCCTTGCAAACATTATTAACTAGGATGATGCCATTTCCAGTCATAATCTTGCAAGTCCTACCCAGATACTCAGCAATAATATTGTGCCTAAGAGCAAAAGAAACAGACACAAAACTGTGCGTAGCACCAGAATCAAATAAGGCCAAAGCTGGAAAAGAATCGAGCAGAATAGAACCTACAACAACATCCGCGATAGGCTCCATCTCCTCGACTGCAAGAGCAAAGGCTCTACCCTGACCACCCCTCTGCTGCCGGTGCTGAACAAACTACTGCTGCTGAGTCGAAAGTGGACCTCACTGCTGAACTACCGGCACACTAGCTGGTGCCCTCTGAACAGGTGCCCTCTGAGCAGCTCCAGTAATACGGGGGTTCTTGGGACACTCCCGCATCTGATGCCCAGCGGCACCGCAAAAGAGACACAGCCCCAGCCTCCTCCTACAGAACTTGAAGAGGTGACCGGGCTTCTTGCAGAAGTGGCACGGTGGATCATCCTGTCCCGGACGCTGCTGACCCCTCTGGACAGACGCTCTGGCCTGCCCCTGCTGCTGGTGATGCTGGAACGGCTGATGCTGAACCTGAGGGCGCTTAGCAGCCCCTGCGCTGCTACTGGCCCCCGAAAACAAATCTCGATCCCTCTTCGGCTTCAAGCTCCACTCCCGCTCCACCTTCCGAGCCTCCACATAAACCTCTGCATATGTCGCATAGAAGAAAGGGATCAGGATCTTGATATCCCATGTCAATCCCTCCCGAAAACGCTCCGCTCGGATTACCGAGTCACTCACCATGTACTCGACGTATCGGCTCAGCCGGCCGAACTCCGCCGCATACTCCTCTACGGTCATACCGCCCTGCTGCAGGTTCTGGAACTGCCGTACGAGGTCGATCTTGTCCGTGGGAGAAAAGAACTTCTCTCTAAACAGGACCCGAAACTCAGCCCAAGTATGGCCCTCTCCTGCAAGGGCCGGCTCGTTCCGGAACCATGTTCGGACAATATCTAGCAACTGCAAGCCAACCGCCTCGACCTTCAGGTCGTCTGCCAGGCGACAGGCCCTCATCTGGCGCTCGATATCCTCGAGCCGGTCATCAGCATAAATAATGCCCTCAGTCCCCTTGAAATCCCTCGGACCAAGCTTCTTGAAAGCCTGGATATCCCCGATCTTCGGCTGCTGCTGCTGAACCTCCCTCTGTGGAGCCCCACGCTCCACTGCCGCCATAGCCAACCTGTATGCATCCTCCATGCCCTGGCGCATGGCCTCTGTCTGCCTCAACTGAGCCTCGTGCTGGGCCCGCTGGGACTCCAGCACCTGGTGAAAGAACGCTAGCATCTGCCCCATGTCTGTGGGCAGAGAAGGCAATGGAGGAATAGCTCCCATCATCACCGGAGGAGTCCCCTGCTGAGGAGGAAGAACGCTCCCGGCAGCTCCCGCTGTAGCCCCCGACACTACGGGAAGAGCACCCGCAATGGCCCCAGGGACGGTCATCGAGAGCGCTGGAGGAGTACCCCGAGAGCCCCAACAGAAGTCCCATCAGCCAGGGAAGTGACCGGAGCCTGTCCGCCAGAGGTGGCAGACCTCTCCGTCTTCCCGTGCTCCTCGCCAGGAGAATGAGTCATCACCATCCTGGAGACAGATTTAAAAGAAATATCAATATGGCACATGAAGGATTATATCAAAGGAGGACAGCTAGAAAACAGTAAATCAATATCAAAGACGGTAAGCAAGATAAGCAAGGAAAGATCCTACTGTGATTGAGCACTCTTAGCCTACTACTTCCTATGTGTAACACAGGCTCGTAGTCAACACTCTAAGACGAGTGCCGCTACGATATCGCACTAATTGCGACTTCAGGACCTGCGTGGGCCACCACTAAAACGTGTCACGACCCGCACCCGCTAAAAGGGCACGTGATGCGACAACGCCCAGCCCTCACCAGAAAAACTGCATGGAACGCTGTGGATTTTCTAGTATGACAACAGTTTATATATATAACAAAACCTGTCGAGAATATGGTCAACTCCGAACGGAGGACAAGCAATGAGTATATATAAGTGCTCAATCATAACTCTAAGATGATAAGTAAAGACTGAAAGATAAAGACAACAAGACGATAAAATATAACCTGTCAAGTCCAAATACAAATAATATGCAAGTCCAGTCTCTAATACAGTCCAAATGTAATACAGTCTCAAAAGTAACGGGAGAAAGTCCAGTACAAAGACCTACTCTAACTAAACAAGAGGTATGGTCTCGTCAGGCGGAGCTACGCCCTGCGGGACCAAGTCTAGGCCCACTACGTCGTCCGGACCGTAGTAGGTACTGCAATCTCCCTCACCAGCATCTGTAATATTTTATCAACAGTCCAATCAAGATGAAACGAGTACATATATCTTATAACAGATCTCAAGATAGAATAAAAGCTATAAGACTATAAATAGAGCATATACAATAAATCATGGAGTGTACATGTATGTATCATGGCATAGTAAGCTGTAGAGCTAGAGCTAGAACAAGAAAATAGAACGGGATCAAGGTATGTACACAAGTCAAGGAAAGCCATATGTCCAATGTGTGTGAGTAGTAGTTTCAGCTTGTGATCGGCTTAGGTACCTGTCAAGAATCGGCATGGCAAGTCATAAGTGCAGTATATGACTCACACTGTTCGGGAATGCGGGATGGATCTGATCACAGGCCTACGCTACTACTCCCCCTACCCCAACTGGTAGAATGGATCCAAATAGGATACGTCACTGTACAGAATTCTAATAAGAAGGTAGCTAGCCTTCTCTAGAATCAGTGACCACATATTGAGCAAGAGCTACAAGGGAGCTTGCACAATACATCCCAACCTAAGAAGGAGAAAACATCTCTCGTCGGGATCCAAGAATACCAATCCGTGAGAACCATGTGTCGGGAATAAGCATATCAACACTAAGTACATGAATCATAACAGTTATCATAAATTGGGAATAAGTATCAGAGAAT
>JANAVB010001000.1:4804716-4809716 GCA_029216955.1 Iris pallida | reverse complement strand
GACTAATTAAACCATGAAAAATTGGGTTTATGGTTTCTAGCCTAATTTGGATGGCATGTGGGCCAAGCCCAGCTAGTATGTGGGTCCCATTAGGGTCCAGGCTACCCGGGTCTCCAAATTGAGTCCAAATTGGCTAAAATTCAAACCGACTCAAATAAATTCCTAAAAATTATATAAAATCAAATAAAATTCCTAAAAAATTATAAAACTTGAAAATGACAAAAATACCCCTAATTTGAAAATTAGGGGTGACAATAGGTCAAGTGCTAATGATGCCTTATGCATGCAGAGTAAGTTATTACTCAATTACAGGAAAAGATATTGGCTGTTGGTAAGAATCACTCGAACGGTGACAACTATGATAAATATGATATTGTTCCTAACAATGTCTTATGCTGGTAGAGTAAGTATTATAAATATACATGAATGACTACACGACCGTGGGTAAAAATCCCCAAAGGGTGATAACATATATGCTTTATATTATGCTGGCTATGAATAACATGCATTCTTTACTTCTATCGGATATAAACTGTTGATCGACCCTAAGGCAACGAGAAAGACCACTTTTAATAATGTTCTATAACATGATTTAGCAGATTACTTAGTGTTGTCTTCTTAGGTGAGTTGGGCCAGCACTGCTCGCTAGTACTGACCTACGTTGTGGGCATCATATCAGGTGCTCGTGCATGGGAGAAATCGTTTGATCAATGCTTGGCATCGATGAATCAGATGTGTGTATAAACTTTTCTTGCAAGGCGATGTCTTCTGGTATATGGGACATAATGTATGGAACAATGTAACTCAGATGAACTAGTGAGATTGTAAGCCAAATTGGCAAGTTCATTGTAAGCCGAGTCGGCATGTTCAGTTGTAAGCCTAAATGACAAGTAATTCAGTTGGCTATTCAAAACTCTTGTAATCTGCTATGAACTCTGTATTCAGCTGCAAGCCTTGTAATCTATTACAATTATTAATAAAGAGATACATTTTCTTCATATCTTGTTATGACTTTAATTTATCTACTTGATTTGCTGTGATGTCGTTATTTTTTGAGAAATACCGAGAACTGTAATAGTTTTGTTGCCTTGTACAAGTACAATCTAGACTTGTACGACATCACACTCAGTGGCTAGTTTTCGATCTCCCGGGATCGAAGCGTGACACTTAGCACCTATGGATGGGATGGAACCGAAATTGTAAAGATTGGGACTACAGATGAGTGTTACTATTTTATAAAATAAGCTTCAAAATTTTGAATATAGAAGTTGGGCTGAGGATGAGCCTTGCTAAGGATGCTCTTATAAATTACTTTGTCATGGGAAATAATTTATTGTTGTAATAATGATTAAAAAATCTAAACACATTGGATGGAGTCACTAGAGCGCTAGGGTGGGCTACACTGAAAACTGTTCATTCCACAAATTCCAACTATCGAGGGCCCCCTCCCATTCTCACATCTCCCACCGTACTAACACCCCTCCTTCAATCAACCTCTATCTCTGTAATTCACCCTCTCACATCCTCTGTTTCATCTTCAACCGAGAACCCATATCATAACTGAGACCATGCCATCATCGTCGGACTACAACGAATGCCAAAGGAGGAGCTATAGCAGCAGCGTCAAGTCCCATAGTTGGCATTCCCTTGCCGTCCGAACCCCCGCACCATCAGCAAGTTCTGCCATATTGTAGATCCTCTGTTGATGATGAAAGATGGTATCAAATGCCCTTAGTATTCGAATTTATGTCTAAAAGAGTCTATCAGGTAAGAGTAATGCTTTTCGTACCTCCAAATTGTTCCTCCAAACCATCCCTCCTTATGTGGTAACTGACGTGGCATGTTAAATAATATTATGTATCATCTAATATGACAGCTGACATAACAAATTTTGACCCAAAACATTAATTATCCAATATTTTTAATGTTAATGTTAATATTAATGTTAATGTTAATATTAATATTATTGTTAATGTTAATATTACTTTTAATATTAATATTAATGTAATACTAATGTTAATGTTAATATTAATTTTAATTTAAAATCTGTCATGTCAGTTGTCACATCAACATGCCACGCCAGCTGTCACGTAAGGAGGATTGGCTTGGAGGGACAGATAACAATATGCTATTCGTACCTCCAAATTATCTCTTCAAACCATCTCTCCTTATGTGACAGCTGACGTGGCATGTTAAATAATATTATATGTCATCCAACATGGCAGCTGATATGGCAAATTTTAACCAAAAAAATTAATTATCTAAATTTTTAATGTTAACGTTAATGTTAATGTTAATATTAATATTAATATTATTGTTAATGTTACATATATATTCCTCGTACCTATTTTATTATTTTATTATTTTAATATTTGAATTCTTATTTTTAAATTAATGAAGTCATAATTTTTTTTACTTTTCTAATATAAAATATAAATCATTTATTCAATTATATTTTCTACCCCTCCGTAGTAAATTACCAGAATATTTCCCTCCCACCTATTATGCCACCACCTCACATGGTCATGTATCTCATCCATAAGTTTCCCTTCTCCATATCATGATATAGGTGGCATAGTATGGCATGAATTGTGCCATGCATTAAAAATCCATCTCTCTCATTTTTCCTTTCCTATGGATAATATAATTTCTCATGTTCTTTATAATTTTTTAGACTTATTTATACTAACATATCCTATGTTTTCGATTTATTAAACAGATATCTTATTTTGAAAATAATATTACACTAACCTCCCCTATATTTTATGTTTTACATAAAAGATTATTACACTAACTACCCTTACAACATAAAGGGGAGGAGAAGTCCATTTAATAAACCAAAAATACAGAAAATATTAGTGTAAATAACCCTTTTTTTATATATATGAAGAAGTTTGTAAGAACTTTATACGTTCTATTACAGGACTATTTACAAAATTCTGCCTTTTAT
Organism: Iris pallida; assembly: GCA_029216955.1. Lineage (NCBI taxonomy): Eukaryota > Viridiplantae > Streptophyta > Magnoliopsida > Asparagales > Iridaceae > Iris > Iris pallida. Next base: position 4,806,766 of record JANAVB010001000.1, on the reverse strand, counting down.
TTTAAAAATACAAAAAATAATTTATTTTTATATTACTTCACCATTTTGAACTCATCCGGTAATTGTTCCAGCTGTTGCATAGTTGCTACCAGTTATAGAGTTCTCAAGATTAATTACAACACAAACACTTACTTGTTCATGTTTTCTGTACATTCTTTCTTCTTGAATTTTTGCATGCAATGACGCAATTTCCTAAAATAATAAGAATGGTATCAAAGATTATAAGAAAATAGTATTTATTCTTTAAAAGTACTAACTACCCTTTATAACTTGTATTACTTGAATGAATGTTACAACTTTCAAAATACACAACAAAAAGAATAGAAAAAAAAATCAATGATACAGTGGCCTATCAACCAAAATCAGCTGTATAATTAAGACAAATTATAAGGATATTTCATTTCTTACTCGGGGTTAGCCCATGTTTGAGTAAAAATTACTCAGGACAACCCATTTTTTACTTAGGGCTACCTCCACCACCTCTATCTTCTTCATCTTCACCCAAATCATAGATTCTTTTTTCAATCTTGTTCCCACATTTAGAGATGGCACCCAAAGGCTCCTCACAAACAAGATACATATCCTAATGCTTCCCCTATCTACATGAACTCATAATATATAGTAACATGAATGAAGTCATTCCTTTTTACTGAAGGAAACACATTATGTTCTTCATACTTTAGGACTGTCAAAATTATTGACAACTCTAAATAAAACTTCTTGTTACAGCAAGTTTCATTTGAGACTGACAAATTTTTTGACAATCTTGACAACATTTAGGACTGTCAAAATTATTGACAGTCCTAAATAAAAGAATACGTCACTGAATGGCCAGCCTTTTATATTAAAAAAAATTAGTAGCATCATCATCATCATAACCTCAAAGCAATAGAGAGCAAGAATAAAGAGACATCAACAACAATTCATATTTGACAACAGCATCAAATTCATAACCTGCCTACTCCTTGTGGAAGCCATATGTATCACAACACATTTAGAATTTTTGAAGAGGGATGTTAAAGTCACTCAATATCATTATTTACCCTATTGTACAGTGCAATGCGCATACAATGTATCAGCCGATGCGTTAACCAAAATGAGGGGAGTAGATCAAGGCCATTCTGGATCTCAACCGCATTCAAGAAAAATCGTGATTTATCTTTCCTAGGATATATATGAAATCCAGTTGCTTCAACGAGCAACAAAATATGTCAAAGAGAATCCAACTCTACGGCATAATGGATCTCAGTTTAAAGACTACTAACTTAATTAAGCATTTCTACATATGTATTTAGGACTGTCAAAAATTTTGACAGCCCTTCCAATCGGGAGGACTGTGAAAAATTTGATAGTCCTAAAAGGAACTTCCTATAGCACTATCAAAATTTGTGACAGTCCTACGAATTTGAAGGACTGTCAAAATTTTTGATAGTCCTAAAGAAAATATGATGTTCAAAATCTTTTGTAGGACTGCCAATTTTTTTGACAGACCTTCTAATTAGTAGGACTGTCAACATTTTTGACAGTCCATCATCGTCCTCGTCGCGACTGTGGACGAATTTTGAAGTTCGTAACCCTAAAGGTTCAGAACTTTGAAAAACTGTCTAGAATGAATACTAGAAGAATGAAGGTAGGCATGAACATGGATTGAGATATATTTGGAAGAGAAAATTTAAGGGTTTTGTTTGGGAGAAGGGAGGAAAAGGGAAAAAAAAGACTTATATACTAACATTTGGGCTTGTCCTGAATAATTTTTTAGTGACAAACTTGTAAAAAAAAAAAAAAAATAGATTAGCCATGAGTAAAGAATGAAGTGTTCTAATAATTTCCATAACTAAAGGTGCTTCCTCCCTTCACTTGAAATACCAAAAAAAAACATAGCTACATTTTTTTTTGGCTAATTTCAATTGATACTCTCAACTATTCCAAATTTAAAATTTGATATCCTAAACTTTGATATGCATCAACTTGATACCTAAAAAGAACTTACGAAATTATTCCCTTCCCCACCCCAACGCATCCTCCGAATTTTTGAAGTTCGTCACCACCG